>CAEGAE010098351.1:0-74805 GCA_903067095.1 Girardinus metallicus
CCCCGGACCCTCAAAACGCCCCCAGCCGGCCGCGCCAGGTGCGCAAACCCCCCCCCCGCGCCCCCCCCCCCCCCCCCCTACGCGAATCCACATAGACCTTGAATGTAAACCAGACGCTCCTGACACTCAAATCACGTTTTGTGTGAACGCAGCACGCTACTTAACTGTCATTATTTTGTAGAAATCATGTTTCATTTTGACATTGAAGGTGTTTATTTTGTCAAATAAGCCAAACTTTGTTGATCATGATTGGTTTGTAAAAAAGGTCAAATGTACATGGATTTAATACTTTTTATTTGATGCAGCAGTGAAAAACAGTCAAACATGATGTTAAGCTATTGACAAACTGAGAAACATAAATTAAAGTTGAAAACATTGTTTTTAAGGATTAAAATGCTCATCCCTGAATAAAAAAAAAAGTAAAGCACAGTGGAGTACAAAGTGTGCAACTTAGATTGAGGCAACAAACAAAAAAAAGTCAATTGACTGATTTCCTTAGGGACGCTCTCTGGAAGATTAAGGTTTTTCCTAGATCCAAAAGAGTTAGTGCTCTTTAGATTACAAATTTTCAATTTAATTCCAGCGCCCGCCGTGATTGTTTGGGATGATACTTTCCTCAAGCTGCCCATAAACTTGCCACATTCTCCTTCAAGAGCAATAACTGAAGAAGTAAATCTGGGAAGCCACCTCTCTGCCTGCTCATCTGATGAGAGAGGGTAATTACAAAACATTTAACACCTTGTCAGCATAGCGTGAATTGCTGCTCCTGAGCACAGGTCACTGGAAAGGAACAATGTTTCTCACAAGGCAATGAGAAATCCAGAGGCAGTTTGGAAAACTTGAGTGACAGATGGGGAGGAAAAACCTCAAAGAAACCGGCAGGCCCCTCTTTACTTCCACTCTCTAATTATCTTTCTAAGTGGAGTCATTTCTTGTGCAACTGTGGGGAGAAATTCTCCATGTCACCCCTTGTCTGCATCCCTGATTACTCTCTGCAATTACAGATAACCATTCACCCTCCAATAATAGGACAGGACTGGGATTCTCAAAGTTCGCCTGATGCTCAATAATAGTGTAGCTGCAGGCACTAAAAGTACCAACTAAGATGAGGCTGGGATGACAGCATAAAAGCATTAAATACTGACAAATCTGAAAATAAAATCCTCCCCAAGTCAGACAGCAGAACCAACGAAAGATATAGAGCATTTCACATGTGCAGCATTAAGAAAACACAGTGCTTTGCAAAAGGAATAATAAGCCTTTAACTTTTTGAAGTGATGTATTTTACTGCGATTTGTGCTGTAAAGTCGCACATAATTATAACATGGAAGGTAAATCATACAATTTTGAACCAATTACAATATAAAAACACTGGAATGCATTTGTATTTAGTCTTTGTAAAACAAAACATTTGCAGTTTTTGCTTTGCAAACAGCTAAATTATAGTGGAACTGGACAGTGAGCATGACTTAGCTCTGGACTTTGAGTTGGCCATTCTTATATGTTTCACTGTGGCTTTGTTTGTATGGTTAGGATCACTGTTCTGCCGGAAGACAAACCAAAACCGTAGTCCTAAATCTTTCTCATTATATCTGTTTGGTTCGCTTTAAATAAACCAGAGTTCTCGCTTCATTCAAGCGCATGTGAAAATTCACATACCAAGCAAACGAAACCTGGTCTGCAAAGTAATTTTAAGTAAATCTTAGAGGAATTCACTTGAAGTGAAAAAGAAAACTTTCTACTTAGAAAGAAAGTGAACCAAAGAAAGCACATTATATCTCCCACAAATATGATTTACAGGCATAAATGTGATTTGAAAACTTTTGAATAATAGCCTGGCAAGTTTATTTGTAAAGCATCAGGTTAGGGTTAGTCCCTTACAACGCAACACCAAAATACACGAAGAAGACGAGCCATCACATAAAATAAAAGCATAAAGGTAAGCTAGAACCATGTAAAAATAAAATTTAAATGTCAAAATTTTAGTCAAACATAAAACATGACAGAAATAATAAAATAAATATTTGGCCTGTACGGGTAAGATACAGTAAACAGCGATTCATACCTGGCAAAGACGAGTGTCTCCACCGCAGTATCTGTCTCATGCATTCAAAGCAAAAAAGCTGTTTCCTGGATTATGGCAAGACATTTTGTATTTATTGTGTAGGAAGCCAGTACACCTATAAATATTAAAAATGTATGTTTTAGACATCCAAAATAACATATTCCCTATTCACAGTTAGTGCATCACAAACACCGTTTAAGTACAGACCAAATAGCTGAAATAAAATTTTGATCAAGGGAAGCTCTTCAGATATCTGTAACGCAAACGGGAGCTAGATTAAGTCGCATCTTTAATTAAATGGTAAAAAACTTGCAATTTGTAAAAGTAAAACGGAAATCATGCAGCATTATTTTTCAGATTTGCACCAATGCAACCCTGCAAGGATGAGCCAGTATAGACGGACGGACGTTTATGCACTTTTTCAAGTCTTTGCGCATAAATAAAATACTAAGCAGAATATTCAGTAGCTACAACAGAAGACCTGAAACATTAGCAATGCACACAAGACACTGTTCAAACTGTTATATAAAAATCACTGGAATGTTCTGTGAGATTTTACCTTCCTGTCTCTACAAACTAAACCGTCAACACAGTTCAATATCCAACAGCTGTAAGTCGGTCACCAAGAAATCTACCATAAAAAAGATTTCATGAAGTTCCCCCATCTCAGCATTTCCGGGAACTGTTTAGCCCAACAGCTCCCTGTAATCATCTCACTCACAGCAGGAAGCGTTAGCCAGCGTCTGAGCATAAGCTTATTCTACCAGAACTGTTTACACAGAGACTCATAAAAGAGTTCGGCAGGAGGATAAACTTTTCCCTAAAGCCTTTTCTTTGAGCAGTGGTTTAAAAAATAAATAATAAAAGCCGAGTAAACAAGCCTTCTGAAAAGGTGATCTAAAGACGACGCTGTTGTAATTTCTATTAGCTTGATTTGCCGGGTCCTTTCCTTCAGGGAGTGTGACGAGAGGCCACAGCAGCCACCTGGAACCGAAAGATGAGCGATACGTCGTCAGGGGCCCGCCGGGCGCTCTGATCTCATCTCGAATTCCCTCTGACTCACAAAACCGGAGACTTAAAGAAAAAAAAAAAAAAACGCCTTCAAGTTGTAGATTAATGTGCGCTAGCCAAGACTGTTTGAACTGCACTGCGGCTTTGAAGCAGAGATTTGCCAGAACTAAAGCGACTGATTACTGAAATAAAAGTGGAACATTTGGTGTGTAACTGTGTGCCAAAGTAACTGTAACTTTCATTCAGGTCCTGAATTGATTCATTTTGATTAAACAACCCCAGCTGCATGGAGAGATTTTGTTGGTTTATATTAACTAAAATGTGAGTTGTTTTTTTTTTCTTTTAAAACAGACACAGCACAATCAAACTTCAGTCTATGACGTAAATCTTCCAGTTTCTAAGGTTAAGTTGACATATGTAAACACATGATTAATATTTACATTTTGACCAATATTGTACAAAACTCACATTTTGTATGTTTTTATACTTCCATTTTGGTCTCTACTGCTTTTAATAAAACAGCCTAAGTGCTTAAAAAAAAAAAAGACACCCAGCCATTTTTTGGCAATAAGCTCGTGATTTTTGGTGTCTGGAAAATGAGCCATTTCAAAAACCTTCCAAATGTAACGTCACAAATCAGCAACACTGCCACTACAAACTCCAGTAAAGTCTAGTCCGTTACCTAGCAATCCAAGCAGAACTCCAGCACATTTGGTCAGCTGTACAATGGCTGCTGGAAAAGACAAGTGTTTCGTTGATGACGAAACAACTTGCTGTGTTTGTCGGTTGTGCAAGAGGCTTAACTTCTGCTTTTCAAAGATGTTCGGGTGCATAATTTCACAAGCGAGGAGAAGTTTATTTGGATTTAAAGTGGCAGAGTCCCTAAAATGCCTCATTCTGAAAGGAGCTCAAAATAGGCAGAAGTGACCAAACTAAGATCTCAATATCTAGGAGCAAAAGCTGCATTTCCATTGACAATGTAACTGCCCAATTTGATATTTTGAAAAGAAATCTTCTTAATGAATCCATGGAAATTAAAATTAAAATTCTAGTTTGTTGATAAAAGTTTTGGTTCTAGGCTCAGGTGAGTTTTTTGGCTGTATTGGAAACATTTTCCCATCATGAATTGTGACCAACAACTGGATGTTGCCACTGGCACGAACCAAGAAGATTTCTATTCAAAATATCAAATTGGGCAGTTACATTGTCAATGGAAATGCAGACGACTGGATGATGGCGCGCCATATTCTTCAATGACTTATCACGTAAATAAACGTAATCATGTGATTTTAACTGTGTTTAATAGAAACAACACAATTGCAAAATTGTATGTTTTTTTTTGACAGTAGCAGAATATAGACAAAGTTCTGCCCAGTTTTGTAACTGAAACCCAGTTACTGATGAGGCTTCAGAAGTTACCGTAGTGCCATAGAGGACAATATTTAGAGACAAAGATGATCGATGGCATCATATGGACATCCACTGCCATTAGCCAGGTGAAGCTGAAACTCATCCGTCTGATAAAGAAGTTCCTGGCTGACCTTGACTCTGCCCCCAAGTCATGCTTCCTGAATACCAGCATCAGAAGGGGGCAGGTAAAAATGATGAACCCCTTTTTACAAGGACGTTTTTAGATGGAAGTATTTTTATCTTCAGGCTGTACAAGGGGAACTGGATGGACTGGATGGAGTGCGGATGTGTTAGGCCTGCCTATGACACAAGGCCTGAGTGAAGACACGACGGCCCCCGGGGGCTCGATTGCAGATGACAAGGTTACACGACTTAAAGTCAACCTTTGCTACCTCCACTTAATCACTACCTCTCGTGTCCTCGTCCCTGCAGAGCAATCCCTCTCTCCTCATCCCTTTTCTGCCTGCCCCGCTGAGAAGAAAGCTTCCAGTCGTATCACGCTGTCCTTTCTTAGGCTCTGAAAGCCTTTTTAACACCTGCCCTATCCATCTAATTCGCTGTCCTCGCATATCCGCACACACTTTCACACCTTCACCTTGCTCTGTCTCCCTACAGTGAATGGAAATGGCTGCAAGATGTGAGTTCCCAGTGATAGCAGACAGTAAGTAGGAGGTAATTATCATAAGGATAGACCTCTGGTGGGGTGCAGACACAAGGCGCAGTGGTTGAAACAGAGAATGAAGATGGAGGGATTTATTTTTAAACCCAATGAGGGCAAAAAGACGAGAGTAGCTAGACAGTGCAGGTCTGTAATGCACTTATCTCCTGTTATAACCCTCTCAAACTATGTATAGAACAGCATTCAGTCAGAACAATCCACCCTGGTCCTCACTGCTCCGTTTCAAACTGTACAACTCTACACAACTGTGAATCAGTGTCAAAGCTGACAAATAAAGCTTCTTGGAGACTAAGTCATCGTCACTTTAAGTCATCTTTTAATTTTACCGACAGTTTTTCTAGCTGGAAATAGCATTAAAAAGGGAACTATTATGCAAAATTAACATTCTGAACTTTTTTGAACTTCTATCTGGGCTTCTGAAAACAGCCAAAGCGCATCTTTTTTGGTAGTAAGTTAATGTTTTTTTGGTGTCTGGAAAATGAGCAGTTTCAAAAACCTTCCAAATGTTAACGTCGCAAACCGGAAGTCAATGCCCGTCACCTAGCAACCCCAGCAAAGTCCAGCCTGTTACCTAGCAACCTAAGCTGAGCTCCAGCTGGTTTTACTGCTGTGTGCGCTGTACAATGGCTGCTGGAAGACAAGTGTTTTGCTGTTGACTTACCATCCAGAAACCACTTGCTACATTCTTGTTGTTTGTGTATGAGGCTGCATTCCTGCTTTTCAAAGATTTACAGTTGTATAATTACGTATCTGTCTGCATCAATCTTCATTTACAAGTGTAAATGTTGAGTTGGGGGCCGTGGCCACCAGCGGCTGATTTGGATTTAAAGTGACAAGATCTCATTCTGAAAGGAGCTCAATATGTGCAGAACTGAGCAGACTAAAATCTCATTATCCAAGAATGATTTTGTGTAAAAAAAATATATATATATAAAATAAATATGTATTGTATTTATCCTAACCTGTTCAAGGACTGCCACTGATTAATGCTGGGTTAACTCTACTACATCTAAGTCCAGTTTCTTTTCAGGTTCTGGACTGATTTTAAAGATCACAAACGAAAAAGACACACACTCACCTGTCCATACAGGGAGCATTGGGAATAATTAGAACCGGCTATGTCTTCATAGAGAACGGGATCTAACATTAGCAACACATCATTAGCTGCTTAATAAGATGGCAAAACAGTAGATCCTAAAAAAAGAAGACAAAAAATGATGCTTGTTTTATTTTATACCTGGCAGGAAAGGTGCAAACTGCAGAGTAATGGATTATGGAAGACAAATATTCACAAAAACAAAGGTTTTAACTGGAACCACATTAAATTACAAAGTCAGCTGTGGAGGTGTAGCACTCAGCAGTGAGCAAATGCTCCAGCCTTTATACTGGTCACTCCTCCCACAAGACCAACTAACATTAACTGGAGTTTAGCCACAAACAATTCAATTACAGACAACAGAAACACAAAGAATATGTAGCAATACCCGGATCTATTAAGAGAAGAAAATACAATTAAGTTGTTAGGTTGCAAAGGCATGCATTTCTTCTTCTTTTTTTTAAAAAATTATGTGCCAAACACAAACACCACTAGGCAGAGCATCACAAATGGAACATCCCATAATAAGCTTGTCTATGTAAGGATTTGGAGGCTCCCTGCTCCGGTTTGACACTTTGGCTTGGAAAAACACCTGAAGGCAAGATGAAAACAAACAATACCTGGTAATCCTTCACACCAGCATCAAGGAGCAAGCCTCAGATTCATTCAGTTCAGTCGCTACAACACAAACAAAGCAACACAAGTCTGCCAACTGGTCAGATGTAACAAAATAAAAAAAAAAATTGATCTTTGAGCAAGATACTTGGATCAGACCATAAGCTACCTCATGAGAGGCAGTTCTGTATGTATGACCAATACCTGTGAGCTAAGTAGTCAAAAATCAATGCTATAAAAACAAAACTAATTGAAAATCCTGCTCCCCTCCTCGCCTGTGGGGGCGCTGCACCAAGAACCACTGAAGGTAACAAAACAAAAACCTCAGAAGAAGACATGTGCGCAACTTCCTTCTTCATGAAATCAAACAAAAATGAAGTGGCGTTAGATTTTAGCAGTTGTGGGATGTCTCTTTTGTACCTCACGTTTTTTTTGGTTGCATTTACCCAGAATTCCCTGTGTTGTAGTTCCGCTTCTACACCATGTTTTGTTCCACGACTATAACCTACTTTGTGTTGGTAATGTATAAAAGTACTTTTGGAGTATCGGTGTGCTTTGAAAATTTCTGACCACCCAGTTGAACACTTATGGTAACAAATTAAAGAGAAAAACAGACAATATGTGTCAAATCCCAGATTCTTTAAGTCTTTTAAAAAGTCTCATTGTTTGCTAATTTCCAATTACGTCCCGTTCTCAGCATAGAGGAATGTGTTTCCATGCAGCACTTAAATTAGACATCCCCCGCGGCACAACGATATTCGTCAAATTATTGTTAAATTAGAAGAAAGTAATTGTCGTCATTTTAATGCAGCTATTAATTAAAACATCAAGTGTATGTAAACATAACCTGCTATTAACACTGTGACTCCCCATGTTTTATCTTTGGCTGACACATTTTCTCACTTTATCGTTTTCTAATGGCTCTGCCTCTGCTTTCATCAGCTGCCTGCCTTTTACATTCATGCTCTCCTTCTTTCTTCTTTCATCCTTTCAGCCACCTTTCCATCTTGCCCACTTTCGATTAAAGGATCCATTTTCCATTAAAGGGTGTCCAGAGCGATCTATGGCCTTAAACGCTCTGCAAGAAGTTTGTGAAATAACCAATTGTATGTTATCAATTATTAAATTCAGCCACATCTTTTTAATTCTTTCAATTTCAGATAACTTAAGTACCACAACTCTTGTTATTTCCTTCAAGTAAAGTGAACAAAAAGAAAGCTTCAATGGGAATCTGCTATAAAAGCTGTAAATCGCATTGCTCCGTTTAACACGAGCAACCAGGTGAACTCTGGTAAAATCCATCCCTGTAGCTTTAGTCAAGTCAAGTTTATTTCAGCTACAAAGCAAATATAAGCGCTTTACAAAAACACAAAGTCGTAGAACGCACATTCAGCAACTGAAACATTTTGCCGTTGTTACACATCAGAATGTTTGTCAATGTTTTATTTATTATGTTTCAAAAGCAACTCTGAACAGGTGGGGTTTAAGTCTAGATTTAAAGGCACTCAGTGTTTCAGCTGTTTTGCAGTTTTCTGGAAGTTTGTTCCAGATTTGTGGTGCATAGAAGCTGAATGCTGCTTCTCCTCGTTTGGTTCTGGGGATGCAGAGCAGAACCAGAACCAGAACCAGAAGACCTAAGGCATTCAGCGATTTATAAACTAAGAACAGTGTTTTAAAGTGTGTTCTCTGAGCTACATGGAGCCAGTGTAAGGACTGTAGAACTGGTGAGATGTGCTCCATCTTCCCGGTTTTAGTCAGAACACAAGCAGCAGCGTTCTGGAACAGATTGCTTTTTCCAGCAGACCTGTGAATACACTGTTGCAGTAATCAATGCGACTAAACATAAACACATGGATGAATTTCTCTAGAATTCATTATAGAGATCATGTATGTCCTCAAAGGTCCAGCTGTGGCAGAACATATTGATAAAGCCCATTAGCAAACTGCTAAAATGTGAATAGATAGCTATTTTTGCCTACAGTAATTAAGTTAAATAATATTAAGTATATTTTCACATTCGTGTAATTTGGCAGTCTACAAATAAAAACTGATTAAATTTGATTAATAAAACACAGAATTTAGGCACAGAATTGTTATTTTTGAAGGTTTTATTTACGTGTCCTGCTAGACTTTGGAGGGCCACATAAAAAACATGAGTGGGCCAGATTTGGGTCCCCGAGCCTCGAGTTTGACACGTGTGCTCTAGATCAGTGTTTCCCAACCCTGGTCCTCGAGGAACCTGCATGTTTTAGGTTTTACCTTCCTTTAGCACAGGTGATTTCAATTGACAAGTGTTTGCTGAACTGCAATCAGCTGAATGAGGCGCTTTAAAGCAGAGAAACGTCTAAAACATGCAGGGCAGTGCGCCTCCAGGACCAGAGCTGCAGAGCAGAACCAGAACCAGAACCAGAATACCTGAGAGGTCTGGACGGTTGATATGACAACAGCTCTAGCTCTGGGAAGCACTGCTCTAGATCTTGCGGAGACGTTGGTCCTCTAAACCTGGAAATGTTCTTCAGGTGATGAAAGGCCGGCTTTGTTATAATTTAAAAAAAATAATTCAGAATATTTGATAGCAGATGACCACATGAACTCTAACATTTCACTCCTTATAAACTCCAACTAAGTAAAAAAAAATAAATAAAACTTCAAAGGCGAGATAGTATGAATATTTGAAGGTATGTTCTGGCGCTTTCAATTTTGTTTCGTGAAAGTTTTAGATTTTGTGTTACTTTCACACGATCTGGGGTAAAACTTGGCTATTCAGTTTGAAAATAACAAAAAAAAGGCCTGGAGCAAAGATGTGAGCTTCGAACATGATCAGTGCTTAGCTGTATTATTTTTGGCAGACAGACCAGATGGCTTGTGAACACATTTGTAACAAACTCAAGCCCATTTTCACACATCAGCACAGAAGACGTTCCAGGGCAGCTGCTGACATTTGATATAATCCATGTTTCTGTCCCATATTTGTATGGCGTTAAAAGGATCTGGAACTTTTGCTTTTCCACTGAAAGCTCTGGTTTACGCAGTAAATGCCATGTGGGTGAAATTTTATGGATGACACTCCGATGTCCCATTCTCCTGAAGGCAGCACAGAGCTGCACCACCAGAAACACTGAAGAGAAGAAGAGTTATGACTGACGTAGTTGGAGATCTATCCATGTTTTAATGTTGCAGAGCAGAATCTTTTTGCAAATAGTTCAAAGTTTAAACTGGCATTGTTGTACATCTTTTATCTGGTCATTTTGTACAATATTTAACAACTAGAAAATGGCACTGAACAAGAATATTTTTTCCACTCTGATTGGCTGCTGATAGGCCTACCGATTTTAAGTTGAATGTCCCTTCATTGCATTTTTCTTAGACGCCTGTAAAGATGATTTCTATTCGCGTTGCTTTTTTTTTTGTTCTCTGGAAAAGTATTTTTGATGATAACTCCAGAAACAACCATAAAAATCAAAACATCAACAATAGTGAAAGTAATATTAATAATAAAATAATATTCAGTGATTCTTTGATGGGGGTGCCATACGGGACCTGGTTAATGGATAGGGGGGCGCTGGCCCAAAAAAGGCTGAGAAACACTGGGGTAGAGCATATTAAGCAGATTAAGACTATTCTGGTACAAAAATGTGCCTCTTGTATTCCTTGTTTATTTCTGTCATTTTATACAACTATTAAGTTTTAAATTAATTTCTGCATAACTAAAGTGAAGCAATGTGACACAGTAAACTCTCAGGTGAGCAGTGATGTTCGAATTTCACTTTGCAATTCATAGTAAACTTGCAAACATCAAAAAAAACTCTAAACATCTGAAAATAATGATTTTTTTTTTTCTGTTGCTTTTTTGGCCACAAATCCGCAAACTTTTACTGGCAACTGAAAGCGTCTACTTACTTGTTTTTTCAGACTTTTGATGATGCTGATCAGAAGGTTTTCCTCTTTTCCCAGCTCTGTTGTGGTCACTATAAAGTCGACATCATGGCCAAAGTCCTTCCCCCTAAAAAATAAACCACAAAGTGTTGTTACAGTATATACTGTTTGATCCTCAAAAGAAAACTAATCCTGCTCTAGCTGAAACATTCAGTAGGCATTAGAGTAGTTTTAAACATTTTGTTTGCTTCCTGTACAAACAATTCTAATTTTTTCTGCTTGAATTGATGTTTTATCCGTCAGTTCAGCTGTGTTGAAGGGAGGTTTCAGTCCTCATGACAGGATTACTGTATCTGGCAGGAACAGATGTCAGATAAAACTCAGCAGAAGCCCCACAGGAACAGTACGCACACAAAAGGTGTATCAGAGCGTCTATCTGGCAGCTGAATCAGTAACTCTGAAATCAGTCCTCCATTTCTCTGGGCGTACCCAACACAGCATTGCTCCCAGACTTAATAGACTTTGAATAATTCATGTTTTTATTTTGAGTCAGGATGTGTTGCATTTAGTAAAAACTGAAGAAGTAAAATAATGTCGCTAAACAAGCAGAGAATCCAAGAAAAACAAGACCAGACCGGATCTGAATGCACAACAAATCTGATCTGACCAGGAATCGGGGAAAACCTCAGACTGTGTAACAACGGAATAAAGATCAACTTTATTCAGTTTATTCAAACTTTAATGTGATTTCTTTTAATATCACATTTTATGTGATGCAAAAAACAAAGTAGAGCATAATTGTGAGACACAATCAGAATATAATCTGGGATTAAAATAAAAACTGATAACCATAAAGAGTCAGGAGCAATAAAAAGATTTAAATCAAAGGTTATTCGTGTGTCAGATTGGCCTAGTTAAAGTCCATTCATAAAGAAAAGGCTTGAAAATCAATGGCTGATGTCACAGACAAATAATGGTTAGAAATTTTGCTTCAGGGCGTTGAAAACATTTAAATGCCTGACTTTTCACATTTTTAATTTGTAAAAATGTTGCAAACATAAAATCACAGTGAAATATATTTAAGTTTGTGGAGGCAAGATGGCAAAATGTGGAAAAGTTTCAAGAGTTATGACTATTTTTTTCAGGGCACTGAAGTATCTGGAAACTTTGCAAAAGTTAATATAGTTGTTAATATCATAAAAGAAACTTGCATATTTGAAATATTTATGACCCATCACATGTTTCTGCACATTTCAAACATTTGAAGGTGGTTTAACTTGAAAATTAAAGTCCACCTGCTGCCTTGACAGTGACATTTAAGTCAACAGGAAATTTGTTTGGTTTTAACTCAGAAATTAAAGTCCATGAAGTCGATTTAAGAAAAAACACAAGTTGTCTAAACATTGTTTTTTTACGTTTATTAATCTTGAATTGTGAGTTTTAACCTGATTTCACAACATACAAGAAAATAACGCCCTCATCTAGTTAAAGAGCTCACATTTTTCTATTATTTTCACTCACAACGTCAAGTTAAAATAAATACTGATTTTACTTTAGAATAATTTAAATTCTTGTTTCAAATTGAACAAAAATTCTGATCTGAAAATATATTTTTTTTAAACATCACAGTTAATTCAGCTCAGAAACATTTAGTGCATTAAAATAAACATTTGCCTTAACACACAAGTCAGATCAAAGTAACGCACTTACATCTTAGGAAACACATGCTGCTAAGCATTCTGGGAAATAGTCCCCACTCCTGTCTTTTTCTTCTTTCAGTTTTTTGAAGTGCTAACTTAAAAAAAAAAAAAAAACTGTCAAACTTGGAGGTTTGACAAATTTAATAAAAAATGAACACAACTTACTACTATAAATTTATTTTTTCACAAACTCACATTTTTGCTCAAAATCTAAAACTAGCCAAGTTTAATAAACAGTAGAAGTAGACAATTAAATGCAGCTGAAGTGTTTTACAGTGTACAACAACTGTTCTGTTTTAAGAATAATTTACATAAAAATGTAATCTAGACTGTTTACAGAATTGATCTACAATGATTCACAGGATGTTTTTCTTTCTTTGTAGGTTTCTGGCTGCCATTTAAGTAAGATGACAGAAAAATAGCGGCTTTAATAGAAGTGACGCACGAGGATTTTGTGTGGAGGAAGAAAGCTTATTATGATGGACTTGTCCGCATCAACTTGGCCCTTCCTGCCAAAAAAAAAAACTAAACAAAAAGATTCATTTCAAGCTGATCATTACCTAGCGCACACACATTACACACACTTTACCACAGAAACCCTTTGATCAACAACAGGCAAAATCCTGCAGAAGTGTGCTCCAGTGTCACTGCTACAACAAAGCAAAATGTCAGTGAATGTTGTGGGCGATACGGCTCCAAAGAAGCTTCTGCATCCACAAAGCTCTGCGTTTGATCTCTCCTTCGTGCCACTGGCAAATGACTGACGGCAGTCAGTGTGAGTGACATTAAAGGAATGGAGAGAGGCTGAGGATGGCTGCAGGCGAAAGCTTCAAAGGTTCACACGGCTAAATCAGGTAGCAAGTCAGAAATAAGAAAAGTTTGAGCCCTTACAGTTATGGTGGCATTAACGGAACATCGGGATGAGTCGGCAGAGGATGAACGGCATACATCGTCATTTTTACATGTTTTTTTTTCTGCTGTTTTGCTCATGAGTTATAATTTTTGTCTACGAACAAAGTAGGAGACATAAAAAGAACGACAAAGAAACAAAAACAAGCAAAAAGAAGCAGAGAATGGGAAGTTTAGCTAAAAATATGATATGTCTGCCCTTTATTTTTGAATATTTATTCCACCTGGAAGATAGAAAGATATTGGACTGGCAGGACTTAACTGTTTTAAAATGCACCAGATTTCTTTCTGTGGAGCGATTCCTCTAATTTAACGCGGCAAAGCCGAGATCCTCTAATGTTTCCAGCACGTACATTGTGCTAATGTTGTTAAATTACTTTTACTGCTGGCTTCTGCTGTGCAGGCAAAACCCACTCAAGTGTGCAGCTTGAATGTGCTTCATGAATGGAGGAAGAACCTGGGAAAAAAAAAACATTCATGTTCCAAGAACAACCTGATCTCTGTGTGATATTCAGCACTAATCTGTAGAAAAGACGCCATTACATTTGAACTTCTTTTAGTGAAATCTGTCAGGTTAATGCAAATATATTACTTAAGATATTAAAAATGCCTGTTCAGGAATACACATTTCAAGCTATTGTTAACATCCTGAAATTTTGCACATCTATGCGATTCTGTTGGCCAAATAAAACCTGGACATGTAGTTATTAACTTAGTGCAGTTTGCAACAGCAAAGGGAAATCAAACAGATAAATCGCTGAACAACAACTCAGAACCACTTGTTTTTGTCGCTACGCGCAGACCCGTTGCCGTAGCAACTAACCGACAACAGCTCCACTAGTGTCTCGGGATGCAACGCCACAAACAAACAAAAAAAACAAGCAAACATTTTCCACAAAAAGAACAGAACACCCAGTGTGTTACAGTTTTATGTTTTCATGCATGATGTTTATTTTGTGATTATCAATAAGTGATCGTCTGAACACAGTGGTGGTTGATTAACTAAATGTGTTGGTTGCCTTCTTTAAGGCTGTCAAAGTTAAGCTAGCATAGCTGACCTACTTCCTTCTCGCTCGTTAATTTTTTTTTTTTTATTAAAGCTTTTTACTGATATGTGAAATGTAATACTTTTTCTTTTACACATCAGGTGTACATTCAGGATTTAGCTTTTTATGTTGCATTGCAAAAACACAAAATCTTATCAAGAAGTTTTGGTGTAGTTTCTAGTGCAAATATCTAACTTTAACTTAAAAGTGACTTTTTAGCAAGATGTAGAAGATTGTTTTAAGTAAATAATTCCTTAATATTGATAAAAAGGCGTTAGTTCCACTGACTTGCAACATGGGAAAATGTCTTGTTATAAGTTAAATAAACCGCCAAAGGAATTAGAACTTTTTCCATCAATATTAAGGAATTACTTACTTAACACAAGCTTCTATATCTTGCTAAAAAAAAAAATAAAAAAGAAGCTACTTGTAAGTTAGTTTTGTCTTATTTCAAGTTTGCTAAGATATTTGCATTAGAAATCAGCGTCTGCGAGAGTGACCTCACGTTGTAACTTTTCTATAGCAAAGCAGATATTTTCCTCTTTATTCTTGGCTGAAACAAAAGTTCTGCTTGTTCACTGATGCAAAGTGTAGCGGGGCAGCCATGTGTCTCTCAGCACGTGGTGCAACACAGAGCTGAAGTGAAGAACATTTTGAACACCTGGTGTGAATTCAGCATGTCTACTTTTTTTATTGCGTGAGGGAATGTGCTAAATTATTCACAGGTATGCACTAGGCCTATGAAATATACATATCTATTTACAAATTTCTATGGACGACAAGGCGACATGTATGAATAATAAAGAAGTGGGAAGTGTTGCTGTTGCTGATGGAAAATCCACAGGATGAAGTCATCTGCAGGGGGGAGAGAGCTCAGCTGCACTCAGCAGAAGGTGGTCCAGAAAAATAAATCAGAACTATCTTTATTCAATGCACTGTGATCACCAAGGCAACAGGTATGAGATGGAAACCCAGATGTTCAGAGTTGAATAGTTCCACCTCTAAGTCTTGGGATTGTTTTCATTATGTTTTGGTCGGCAATGAATTTCTATAAGACAAAATGAAATTACTGGGATATTTGAGTGCATCAAAACCACAAACTCAAGATTCTCCATTGAGCTTTGAGCACAGCTCCCATTCACGTTCCAACATTCCTGTCCATATTTACGACAACGACTGAGTAACACACCGACGATGACGTATCAAAGGAGAAAGGGCTTAAAGGGGAAGTATTGTGAGTTTTACAGCACAATCAAGTAACTGTGTCGCCTTCATCTGTTACAAAAATGCTATATATAAATGACTTAAAAGAAATTTGGCTTTGATATTTAACACCTTGAAATTGTCTTTTTAAAAACTCCTGCTCTTTCTGAAACTCCGCCTTCAGGTAGTCATGACAACATGGCTCCTCTATTAACCCTTCAGCAACGTTTTTAGCAGTGTTCACTGAAAAGCAGCACGTGTGATGAGCTCAGCAGCTCCACCAGATGTTTGCTAATTGCTGATGGCTAGTCTGAAGGAGCTGAGCGAGGGAATCGCGGCAGAAGCTCAGAGGAGGCACTACCTCCGCCCACACGTTTTGCGCAGCTGAATGGTTGCCATGGATATTAAAGGATTTCAACATTATAACAATGTAAAGTGGCCTTTTATTTCCCTGGTTTTGAAGGAGGGCTGTTGTAAACGATTAATTTAGTAACCGAGTATTCTGTCGATTATTCTTACGATTAATTGAGTACTCAAATAAAAAATTTGATGAAGTAAAATGTTGATAAATTCTACCACAGCAGCAGTATTAACATTGGATATCAACATCGGCTCAAATTTTCATATTTGTGCATTCCTGACATTATCATCAATCAACAGATTATCCACGGAGCAAACTTAAAATTTGGACATTATGCTGCCAACACTTGGCAACAACTCAGCAGCGGAAGTGAGAGTGTGGTGCAACATAAATAATCACCCGGCCGGAACACGTTGTGCTAAATAATAAAACATAATTTACCGGAGCTTTGAGGCAGACAATTTGCCCCAAGAAATTTTAATAATCGAGGTACTGGTTCGGGAATCGTTACAGCCCTATCTCGACTCATGTCCTGGCTGCTTCACTGCTCACTGAACGTCATGGCTCAACACCGCAAACAAGATCAGTGGTCAGGGGCAGACTTGTCAGAGTCCAACATTCACTGGGAACGCACTCAAGAAGCTAAATCACCAGGAGCAATGTGTTGACTCCGGCTCTGGATGCAACATGAAGCCACACACCAAGTACTTTGGATCATACATTAAGACCAGACATCTTGTTTTGCTCTCCCCTCCTGTGAGCTGATAATAGAGTTGGGCTGAACAATCATGACACCATGAATTAAGCCGATAAAGAATCCTTATCTGAGCTGCTGTTGCAGGCAAACAAAGCACAAGACTCAGCCCCTGTTTGAGGCTTTGGAGAGCAGATACCACCGCCCCCCATCATCAGTGTCACTTTGAGTTAATATTCCAGACAATCTGATGTTACACAAGATCCACAGCAGGGAATCGCTGGCAACATGCTGAAATAAATACAGTGATCCACTGACACTGTGCGAGCCTTTTCACGCAGAGTGCTGGTAGAAGCTGCATTTTCACGCCTAATCTATTTTTAATCCCCCCCCCCACCCCAACAAAACCGCTTTTAAGGCTTGTCACCCGCCTTCCACAGCTGTCCTTTCAATAAGCCTAATGTCAGTGGCATCAACAAATCCCCGCCATGCTGCTTTCCTCTGAAGTGGATGACAACTCCAGCCTGTGAAGTACAGCCCTTATTTTGCAAAACTTTTGGGAGCAGAGTTATTTTCTGTGCATCTTATCCAGAGATAAAAGAGCCGAAAATATCTATCCGAGGAGCTATACAATATACTGTACTTGTAAGTTTTGACAAGGGCTATTGGCCACAAAGCTAATGAGAGTTTCAAATTATAGGTTATTAAATCAAGCTTTGACAATACGTTCAAAAAGATATCTAATATATCCCACTGCAGAGCATCAGACGATTATTAGTAGTGCAGCTTGGAGCGTTTGAACTGTTCCAGGCGTCGTCTGCTTTTGAGCAAGAACATGCTAAATTAGTGACTGATGGAGTAAAAGTTATTACTTTTCAGCTACATTTCTGCATGGCTCCAATGAAGTCTCATGCGACCCCTCAAGTCTGCATAAATCTAAAGCGAGGTAAATGGGTGCTTCATCTGGTCGAGTTTAAATCCATAACGGCTCACTCACAGGCCCCTTTACGCTCTGCAGCCAGCTGCTGGCCCATAAATCTTAAGTAGTTCCTCCCCTTCATTCTTGATGTTAACTATCCATGATGCGCTAATCACTTTCCTCAGCTCATTTTACAACACTCCCTCATCGAGGAGCCATTATTTACATAATCAGATATCTTTCCAGCTGTCATCTGTCCTTCTGTAGATTAGGGATGTTGACTTTTTTTTCCCCCTCCTCTGGCGGCGTTTGATGCGGTGTTAATTTGAAAAAGCTGTAAACTTTCTTTGTGTATACTGCAGTGCAGATGTAATGAAAAAAATTTGAATGTTAAGAGTGTAAATAGAAATTCAGTGTTTCAAAAAATATCACACTTTAAAGTGAACCAGGATTAGTTGAACATGTTGGCCTAACTATGTCGTAATTTTCCTATTAACTAAAAAATTGCTGTTTGTGATGGACCAAAACTCATAATTAATTTAAAAAAATGTACGTCTTTTGTCATATTTTTCACCCATGGAGGTCGCCATTTTTTCACCCGATGGGCTGAAGATGCATTTTGGTCCATTCTGTATCTATGGAGTAAACACAGGAAGGAAAACTTCCCCTGAGTCGCTGTTTATCATATTGCGTTTGACTGGTGTAACTTTACATAATGCCACAATGTGTCACTGTTGGCTGTAATTTAAAAAAAAAAAATTCTGGGTCGCTTCCTACACGAAAAAAACAGAAGAGTGCAGTGGGAAAGAACCGAACAAAACTTCCGAATGTCCTGCATTACACAAGTCAAACATTTCTCTCCAGAAGACTGAGTCATTTGTAAGAGCAAAAGTGACAAAGGCTCTAACAGGTGATTGTTACCTAAAAATAAATGCCAGGCTGACAGTTTTTATCCACAAAGCACCTATGACAGAACACCCAGCTAAAGAGCGAAAAATTCTGGGAGAAACGTTAGACAAGCAGTGCTGGAAGCTCTTAAATGCTAACGGAGCTCTGCGGTAGTAGTAGCGGCGGAACTACTGCCGTTTACATTCGAACAAAGACCGGACCCAAAGCTAATCAAGTACTTACTGGATCCTGAAGTCTGACCAGAGGTATCATTGTTTCATTTACGAAGCTGAAGGTAGCAGCAGCAGCAAAACACCCATTTCTTCAGCCAACTCTGTGATCTTCCTCCTTTTGGTCCTCCTCACCTTCATTAACTCTTGTGATTTCTACATTCCCATTGAATTCAATACGCGTCGGTTCAAATTAAAAAGGATTAATGATGTTACTCCTCGCTGTTTTGGCTGGACGGAGCTAGGCAGTTGGACTTTTAGACATCATTTACCCAGAATGCATTCATGTGGCAATATTTTATTAAAATTTATAAAAACTAAACAGATTTTAGATTGTTTTCACATCTAAAATCAATATTCCTCAAATAAAGTCTATTGTTTCAACTAGTCACGGATGCCTTTAAAGGATTGGAAAAAAACAAACTATAAATATTTATATGAATGGATGGTGACAGCATGCTACTATTCTTTAGTGATTGTGATAATTTGAGATGTAGACTAAGCAAGTTGCTTTATTTACATTTAATGCTCAATCTGAAGTCATTTTCTGCCAAGCAGGAAAACCAGGTAGAATATGAAACATGAACCTTTCTAAGGTTTATGGAGGAAAGAGAAGAAAGTGTATATTATGTTTGTAGCCCAGACAGCATTAAAGGTCATCAGCTAAGTCGTTGCAGCTCTCTCACCCCCGTTGAGAAGCAAGTGCATGTCCTCACTGCCAGACTGCGCTTTGAATTATTTACCTCACACACTGCTGGGTTATGGCTGGATTTTTACAGCGCCACAGAGCAGAGTGCTCCGTGCTTACTCGGGCACAAAGCAGGGCACATAAAAAGAGAGCAGCACAAAGAGGTGGGAGCGGAGGGAGGTGTTGTCTGTGACCAAAAAGTTGCACTCAGCAGGTTGCTTTACAAGAACACTCGCCATGCGCCCTGATACTGACAATGTAATGCATTTGAGTGACCTAGACTGGGCGCCGAACAGGACTGACCTGTTCTTTTTTCCTTTCAAAAGACCAAGAATCCAGTTTCAACGCCAAACTAACTCCCTCAGTTACTGCTCTGACAGAAGGTAGCAGGGAACATTCAAATGGGAATCAACACCTCCTGAGACCCGTGTTTTCCTGTGCATAACAAAAAAGATATTTAAGAAAAGCGGCGGGAAGAAAAAGGCGGAGGTGCTGTTCTATTTCATCTACAATTTAACGCTGAAGGAAGGAGACAAGCCTTGTACCTCCGAAAGCCACCTGTCAGCGCTACTATGGCATTCGGTGTGATCACATGGACAGCCTCGTCAATAATGTTCCCCACGGCCTGTGCCTCCGCTTTACTGACAGCCCTGGAGATGTCTCCATAATGCAGAAAACCTGCAGGGAAAAGACCACATGGTTATTAGTCTGGCAGTTAGCCATCAATCACAGCCATTTGCTCTGGGGAAGCACAAAGTCAGAGTGGATTAAAAGTAAGGTAGAAATGTGATACGCTCCTCTTGTTGATAGGAGCCGACTAACAGAGTGCTATGGCTGCAGACACAAGAGGATTACTGTATCTACAAACTGTTCCTAATTATAATTGATGCATTGATGATTATCTCATTTTATGCATCTCACTTTGCGTTTTCTCCCGTCTTTGTGCCACTTAAAAAGCACTTAATTCTCCTTTCTTTTCCTCAGACGAACAGCGATGCACCTCCAATTAATTACAAAACCTTTAATGATTTTTCTGTCGGTGCTGCAGAAAATTAATGGGATGGCTCTTGTTTCTGCTCAGTAAAGATTTCCAGAATACAGCGAGGCGATTAGGGTTCAAAGACATTTTCCACTTCAAAAACCTGCAATATTTCTCCGTTCAAAGTGACGAATCCGGCGTTCCGAATGATGGATTGTGACTGTTTTGATGGACGTGTCTGTCAGCATTATAAACTATTGAATGGAGTTTGAAATGAATGGCAGCCTGTGAACACTGCAATTTGAGGTTTTCAATCACCCAGTCATGAAGTGTAACACTATGTGCAACTGGCAGCATCTTTTGGAAAGTCGCAGCTATTGAAAAGCTGCGTGTCTGTGATTTATTCACCTGCAGTTCCATACTAAACTATGCACACAGCTTGAAATAATGAATAAGTATGAAGTGGAAAGAAAACGATTCATAATTTTTACCATTTTTAAAAGCAAATGAAGAAAATAATTAATAAAGAAATAAAGTAAACTTTGCTTTTTGGTTCAGCGTTTTTGTCACCACAACAGACTACTAACCTTGTCGTAACAAGTAATAAATCAATTAATCACATAATAAAAAAAGCTCAATAGTTTCCATTTGGGTCTCTCTTTCTACCAAAGACTGGATGACAAGAGTCTTCAACGTGGCCCGCTGGTCTCAACTAAACTCTGAGTATTTTCTTTACAAAGACTTCTGTTTCCATTTTACTTGTTGTTTTGGGCATTTATTTTAAATATTTAAAAATAAAATCTCTTTCAGTGTTAAATGTTCCTCACAACTAAAAATTGTATGATCTTTGAGAGGGTGTGCTTGAATTATTACTTGAAAATGGTCTCCAAATAATTTCAGGAACAATTTATCATCCAGCAAAATGTGACACGCCTACACTGTAAAAACACAAAATCTTACCAAGTATTTTTGTCTAGTTTCTAAATATCTTAATACACTTGAAATAAGACAAGACTAACTTTACAGTAAGATACAGGAGCTTGTTTTAAGTCAATAATTCTTTAATACTGGTAAAAAATACTAGTTCCACTCGCACATTGTTTCACTATAACATGGGAAAAATGTGTAATAATCTGCCAGTGGCCCTAGTACTAAAAGTACTTTTGTACTAGCAAAGCGCAGTTTAACAAGTTAATTATATTAGTTTAAGTTAAGCTTCCACCAAATCAGTCACTATTTGTTATGTAAATTAATTCTTTCTTTTTATTAGTACTTGTTTGAAGTTTTTCCTATTGCACCTGAACGCACCTCATGCAGCATAGTCTCGTAGCCCGACACATGCGGAGCAGATTAAATGCTGCGCTGGGCTAGCAGGAGGAAAGACGGGCTACACCATCGATCCAGATGTCAAAGTTATACATTTATACCGGTGACTGAATGATATGTCTTTTTCTTTTTACCGTGGGAAGTTGATTGGTTTATATGAGCCGAAATAAGATTTTATTTCAATGTAAAGCAAGCTAATAGGAGTTCCTGCGCTACAGTTATGTAGCTGTGAGTTAAGTTAGCTTGATTCATGCAGTTTTGTCTTGGTTGTTTGTTTTTTTTTTTGACTAATTTGTTTTTATTTTAGATTTTATTTTCTTGGACCAGACTGTGCAGAGTGCTCACTGCTGTTTCCTTTGACGTCTCAAACAGACAAAATAAAAGACGGTCAATGGCTCCTGTTCCATTTGACACACCAATAAAAACACACAACTCTGAGTTACGCTAGCTTTAACTAAGTCAATCAAATTATTTTTACCTAAATCAATCACCAAACATGTCTTGTTAACTTTGCAATTGGTCCATGTTTAGATGATGGACTGAACGCAACTTTATTAGGTGTTGAAAGTTTTGGATTTTGTTTTAAGATTGCCCTGGATTTTACTTAGAGGCATTAAAGTAAAAGGGGTTGAATATAAATTCAGACTTTTGTGATCACACTAAACTGCTCCGTGTTCATCAGAGGAAATCTTCAACAGGCAGAGGATTGCAATGTAAGATCAAAAAGTGTGAATACCTCTGTATAAACCTCTTAAAGTTGAATTGGAAATTTAACGATCAGGCTGCTGAGTGTTTTTTGGAAGCAAGCTTGTATTGAACTCCCTGCTCTATCATTTGCGAAGTGGTTTTCTGAAGACGGGGGAAATTTTTGACGTACCACTTTGCTGCATCCGGTTCAGCTGAATGCCGGGCTGCGCCAGAACGTCGCTGAATGAGCGAAGCCCTCTGAGGTACCACTTCTCGGCTGTTTTAGGTCCAACCCCAAACACGCTCGTGAACAGCTGCCGGGGAATGAGGTTCGATTTAAATGACTGAAAGAGCAAACGAATGACTCACTGAAGTTGGTTTTCATTTACCAACCTTGAGAGTTTGACACCTCTCATCAGAGAGTATTTTCTCGACCTCAAACGAGCGGCCATATTGAAGGATCTCCTGTAAAACATAAAAGCAAATGAGATTAGAGAGAAAAGCGCTGTTTTCCTGGGTTTCTATTTTCTGTCTGCTGTCAGCAAATGCCCTCAAATTGCTGCTCATTTGCAAACCGTTTCCACTTAAATCAGGTGTCGTCATTTCCATTTTGTTCCCAGAAATAACATCTTTGTTGCCGTGAAACCTGGGATTAACACCAACTTAATGACAATCATTAAACGCCCAGGGTGACGTTTTTTTTCCTCAGACTCCATTATTTGCTCCAAATAAAATCGTCTGCACTTCCATTTTAACTGTCTCCATTGTGTGAACCAAGTGGCAGTTACCTGGCTAGTATTAAAAAAAAAAAAAAAAAGAAAGCATTGAGATTGATATGTTTTTCAATTCTGCAGGGCTTAGTGCTCATTTTAAGCTCGAGCATAAAGGAAATGCAACCAGCATGGATGAACTATTGATCCAAAGGTCGAGGCTGTGAGTACAGAGCAGTGTGCAGCAGCCTTCACTGCTCAGCGAAGCATCCAACCGTCCACCTCTGCCTTTCAAGCCTCCAGCTAAGGCCAACCTCAAACGGGAGGATAATGCTTCACCACACTTCCTGCTCCAGGAAAGATATGCTCCTTCACAAGCGCAGTTTCTGCCTTACACACATTCATCCCCACGCTTCCCTCAGCGCCGCCTCGTTTTTATGTCGCTATGCTTATGTCCGCTCCCCACTTTGGATGCTCAGTTGTCAGCGAGGAGCTCAGTCGCCACTGACGGCGTCACTCTGATGTTCACAGCCACATCAAGCATTTTGTTTTTTTCTTTTTTAACTCCATTCGTCTTCACTTTGTTTTTCATGTCATGTCATTTCTCTTGTTTTCACGCGGCAATCCGTTCAAAGACACAACACTGGGAGCTCAGAGCTGGGAGTGAGGTGGGTGTCTGCGTCGCGCACAAACAACAAAGACGAGAGGTCATCCACAGACTGTCTAATTTGGTCTCCGCGGCACATTTATGTTACTTTGTTTTATAATTCTGCCTCGGCGCTGACAGCTCTGACAGATCTGGAGGCTTGCTCTTAGACCCGCTGTGACGATGTTAGGTTTAACGTGTCAGAAAGTTGGGTTGCCCTTTTTTAACTTTCTCATCTGCAGGGACTCCGCGCTCTCTCCACGCAAACTTTCCCTGACAAGCTGCCATGATTTCTGACCTGAGCCTGACAAAGAGAGAGGATGAAGTAACTTTAGCAGACTTTTTCCACTCAGACAAACATTTGTCTGTTTTCTCCTGCGGTGTGATCCATGCGTACTGATGAGAGTCTATAAATAAGCTTCAACAAAACTGTACAGCACATTTATTGACACTCGAGGAAAGTTGTTCTAGAAGACGCCTTAAAATTAATTTATTTTTTATTGCAACAGCTTCAGGTCACACAAAGGAATGAAGATAATTTTACCCTTTATTTCCAGAACATTTGAGTGAATGTTATGAAATGTCACTGTAGCATAATTAGTGCAGGAAGAAGCATCACTCCGCTTCTTTTGTTGGTCTGTCCAATACATTTGATTACGCTGAGGTCAGTAAAATTGGTTTTAACAATTCGGCATTGTAATAGTTACCTTTCACATACACAGTGTGCTTTTGCTACAAAAATCTAGGGCTGTACCGATTCCTCAAATGATTGAAGTACCTCAATTATTAAAATTTCTCGAGGAAACTTACCTGCCTCGAAGCTTCATTAAATCATTTTATCATTTAGTGCACCGTGTTACGGCCGGGTGATTATGTTGCGCAACGCTCTCACTTCCGCCTTTGAGTTGTTGACGAAAGCTAACGTCCAACTTTCAAGCCCTGTTTTCTTTTCCATTTTTATTGATGATATTTTAATAACTACGTACTGCATAGTTACGCAGATAACGCCAAACTTTACTAAGCTGGATCTACTACAGGCAGGCAATTGATCGGCTTTAAATTCCAGAAAACTGCAAAACACCGAGTTCCTTTAAATCAAAGCGAAAAACCCATTTGCTTAAAGCTGCCTTTGATCAATAATTACTGGAACATTGATTAATTCTACTCTTTATTCCAACTTTTGTGATGATGATTTCTGATTATTTTGATGATATTTAAAAAAAAAAAAAAAAGTGTAACGTTTGTTACTCGTTTATTGTTTTTATGCTTTCATCATGTAAAGCATCTTAACTTACGTTGCTGCGGAAATGTGCAGGACAAGTAAACTCACCTCGCCCTGTCGTAGATGTAAAGTGTTGGTGGTTTTATGCCGCAGGGAGACAGCGGACGCTTTTTAGTTCAGAATAATTACTGGACGTTTAATAAAAACGCTGAAAGTTAGACTGGATTTTTCTTTATTGGGAAAAAAACTTGTTCAGATTATATTTTTGAAATCCTCTTGATTGGTGATTAATAACAGATTCCCTGTGTAGAACATGTGCATACAAGCTCTGCTGGGTTAAACTCCCCTCCTTTGTTAATACTTTCTTTACGCCTTCAAACGTTGCTGTGATTTTCGGACCTTGAGTTTTATTTGGAGCGTGCCACATTCTTCTCTGCACAAGGCTGAACTGCCTTTTCTTCTTTTGCACCTGGCTTATGGAGCAACCTTCTGAGTATTCTGACGTTTAAAGTCTCCCTGGGAGAGTTAAAAGGTATTTCAGAGTTTTGTAGCTAACAGTGCTGGTTCCTAAGCTGAACATTCCTGTTATGTTGACTGTTGACAAGTTTTACTTTATGTATTTTGATGTAAATGTCAAACTTGCAGCTCAGTCAATGATGTCTTAAAAAAATGTTAATTTCAAAAAACTCTCAATACATGAATGTTAATTTAAAAATAAAATCCTTGGAGCGTTCTTACAAAGTTAATTCGCAATTAATGACTCTCTGTTTCCATAAAGTGCAGCCTCTCTTTAACATGGGAAAGACAGATGTATACTCCATGAATCAGAATCTTTATCAATCAGATAATGGCTACAAGAACAGAGCTTCTTGACTACATTCCCAAATATCAGACCTAATCTCTATTTAGCAAATTTGTTTGGGATGGCAGGAAGGAAACGGTGATGAGCAAAGTTCAGGAAACGACCCAAAACTCTTGATGATCCAAGATATTTTGTGCAAAGAGGAATAATTGTGAAATGTCATAGCATGAAACTGAGGATTGTCCTGTTGGCAAGAAATATTAACAGTGGGAGCCTCAATAATTGCACCACCAATAATTTTTGTTTATGAAACGTCCAAATGGTGCCACAAATATTTTTATTACAACACTCATTATGAGCTGCCCCTGCAGTCCAGACCCCGTCTGCACTGGTTTAAGTGTTTTTATGTAAATTTATCTCTCATATGTTTTTATTTGTGCCTTTAAACGTCGTGCACATCATATTTTTCACACTTTGCTTCGTTTGGCAACAAATCTAACCAGTGCTGAATGTGTTCTGCTTTGTCATTAACAAAATATACATATGGGGTATATGTAGTAAAGATTTTGTGATTTATGTGTTTGGATCTGTATTGATCAGCCCTGAAATGAGTTCTCCTCTCCTTCCAAGGATGAACACCATCGATTGGCTTTGTGCGCTTGTCATATTTGCAGGTTTTCATCTTTCTCTGTGTGGTTTATGCGTAGCCTTTTTCATCCTCGACTGTCCAACTCGTGCAGCAATTTGGGCCCAAATGACTGTAATTACTGTGTTCGTATTAATTTTACAGAGCAAGAAACTCAACAGACTGTGTGGCAACCAAGAGGACAGCTGCACCTTCACTCAAAGTCAATTAGTGTTCATTTTATTTCTGCCTTCTTTGACACAGAAGCGGTTCATACATGTCCACTACATACTGTGTAATTCTGCATGTTAAATTTATAATGAAGTAAATAGGTTCCAGTTCAATTTCCTTTCTCTTACACACTCTGACGCGACATTTGTTGTTAGCTCTACACAAATAAACTGAGTTGAATTTTTAGAGATCTGATTTGTTTTAAGCTTGCTCAATTAAAAAGAAATGAAAAATTTCTGAACCTAGAAATTCAGAAAAGACAAAACAATATTTGGAATTGATTAGCAGAAAGGTTCTGCACCCTGATCTTCAGGGTCCATGTTTTAGGTGTTTCCCTGCCGGCACACTCCTGACTGGTGATTATCAGGTTTCTGGGACACTTAATGCCATTCTGAGGAAGTAATTCAATCATTATTTTAGACAACAAAAACACATAGAACAAAGTAGCCTGAGGACCAAGACTGAGAACCACAACATTGGCGTGTTTCCATTGCACATGTGCTCAAACTTCTGTCAATATTCTGCTTATGTAAAAAAAAAAAAAAAAAAAAATCACAATTTTGCAATTGTGATGTTTCCATTAGATGAGGAATGCAATTAAAATCACACGAGAATAAAGTTTGTTCATGTGATAAGTCATTAAAAACATGCCGCACCTCCAACTACTTCCTGTTCTCTTCTTCTTGGTTTGCACTAATGGCAACATCCGGTGGTTGAGCACATGGCTGGTGTGATGCAAAAAAAAAAGTGTTTCCATTGCAGTTTTGCAGAATTAACCAATTTTGATACAACCAAAAACCACCTCATCCTTTTTAATCGACAAACAATTTTTTCAAAATTTGCATGTTTCGGTGAAGCAGATTTATTTTCGAAATGTCAAACTGCTACATTTTATGGTCAATAGGAACGCAGCTAATGAAGCAAGTGTTGGATCATCAAGCCAAACATGACTCGTTGCTAAAACAGGTCAATCTTTTAGGTTTTGTTTCTTCTTTTTCTTTAGGACTCAGGCCTGCAGGCTGGCAAGGACACTCCATAGACTAAGTTCTTCTTCTGTTGGCTTGGTTGTTTATTTTGTGCTACTGTACAAGAATGCCGCAAACAAAGATGGCGTTAGGGTTAAAGAAAGCGAAATGAGGTGTCAGTACGGTTCAGAAGGCCAAAACCAGAAGCCAGCTGCATCGTGAGAGACGGCGCTTTGACACAGACCGATAGGCGGTTGCTTCAACACGGGCTGCCTTGTACGTCAACAGTCTGACTGATTTTAACAAAGCAGCAGCAGCAGCGATCAAGGTTAACACGAGGCAGAGGCGGAGCGCGGTTCGGCCTTCATGGCGTCTAAGCCACAGCTCCCCTCCCCACGTTTTTCAACACCGCTCGTTGTGGTTTTGTTTTACGTCATCCCATGTGTGCACTGAATGTCTGTTGCTCTTTCTCTGGGACTTGACCTTGTGCAATCAAGTAAATTTTCAACATAGAGAAGCATTTTTGTGATCCGCTTTCATATGAACATGCAGAGTTGATTTTAAGATCGACAATAGACTTTGACTTGTAGGTAACAGGTTCTTTCACACAGATGTAGGATTTGTTTCTTTTATGTCATCGTTTTAAACCTTCAAGTTTGAATTTAATCTCATAATTTTTGTTTGATATTAAAGTTTTTCTTATGATCTGAAACATTCATATGTGACAAAACAGAAAAAAAAACAGAACAAATCTGTTAGAAATACTTACAACTGAAAAAAAAAATTAAGAAAAGACAAAAAAAATTCCCTCTAACTTATCAGAGAAAACCATAAGTAGGTAAAAAAAAATGTTTTTTCAGTCAGTGTATTGGTAAATGAATGCTTTTAGTTTAGCATTACACCATTAAACATCTATATTAATTTAATAATTGACCGAATAGTGATGCAGGAGTCAGAGATAAAACTAGAATCATGGTTTTCTTCTTCTAATGAATTATTAAAAACACACTCAAGGTCACATTTTACTACAAAAAACAACTGTTCCTCTGGGTCCTTCATTACCACTGATTGAATTACACACATTAGCAAAACCACTGACCACTCTCTGCTCTTTTCCCTCGGATTTGATTCCTGACACTAAATTAGCAAAGAAACTAAGCAGAGGAGAATATCTTACTTTAACAATTAATGTTATTCTCAAAAGATAAACATTTATGGACCGGAGCTCATAAAAAGGATCCTTTCTACACTGCCCTGAAAGAATAATCTTCCTCATTTCATCACAAACCCTGGTTGAAAAGGAAAAGAGTTAAAACAATCAAATCAAAATCAAGTTCAGTACAACAAACTACCATAAAATACCAGTTAGGAGGATTGTAATTTAGCCTCAGCATCAATGCAGCTGCTCTCAGAGGTTTGTTAGAGGATATATGTGAATAAATAACGTCACGAATACAGAGGAAACTTAAAGCTTCCCTGTGTTGGTTCTTTTTCTCATTTTGTCCTAAATTATAAAAAGTACTTATTTCTACTGACATCACTTCATAAACATCAGATATTAAGTGGTTAGTAGTTTTCGTCTGCATGTATTTATTACACCTTGTGCCTTTTTAGGGAGTTAAAACAGAACTATCCCACCAAAATACAAGTACAGTGAGCCTGAGTGAAGCCACCTGCCCCGACCTTTTTAAAGATACTAATAAATGTTTCCAAAGGTCAAAGGTCAGCCAGCCAGTCCACAGCTGCAAAACCAAACAAAACATGGTGTCAGTCAACTGTGCTACATAAACATTTATTAGCATCTTAAAAATTATAACAAAATTCTCCGCTGCACAAAGGTTTGACACAAACGTCATTTGATTTGAAGTAGGTGGGGCGACAACTTACAAAGTACTGACGAGTCAAACTGCAGTATGTGACAAAAGAAAATGTTTTTTTTTGCATATTTGCACCATGTCTTGACAGTTTGTTATGAGACAGATAATCTGTGAAAAAGATTGATCTCCTCCAACTCCTCCGTAAGATGCTGCTGCTGTCTGAAGAAACGCTCCAAAAACAACCAATCAGAGCCAGAAGGCGGGTCTTGGCGCCGTCAATTAATCTCATGTACGCACTGCCAAATGTGCTAATTGAGGAGAAACAGGATTTTTATTTAAAAGTGCTAAAAAAAATAAATAAATACATTTCCTTCCACTGACCAATTATTTACTACTGTGCTGTTAGATGAGAAAGCGGCTGTATGACAGTTCAGTTAGCACGAAGACGCAATCCTCTCTGGGTCTTACCTTCATGACAGCCTTAGTATGTTCACCCAGGCATGGCAGGTCCTGTGTGGCCCCGACGCACCGCACGGCCCAGGGCAGACTCTTCAGCACGGAGGCCGCCCTCCTGAAGGCCAAGCACCGTCCCTCAATGTCATTGAATTCGTAGTTTTCCGCCAGAACTTCAAACGCATCCTAAAGGGATGAAGGCGAGGACAGGTTCAGGCAGGCTGGAGGATAATGTAGGAGAGAGGAGCAGCTTTTTCCTCCCTCCGTAAGATACGACATATTAACCATTGTGAAGCTTTAAAAAGAGAGCGGCCGATAAGAGAGAAAGGAGAGAAAATGAGGTCGCGCAAAAAATATGCCAGGTGAGGATTCTCTTCACTCAACCATAAAGGAAAACCAGACAGAGATAACTGCACGCTCCATTTCACTCCTCTGTCTTCAGTCTGTCTTTTCTCCATCAGTGTCCCTGTCTAGGACCTTCTGCATGTTGCTTTTCTCTTGGATGACCACACACACACACACACACACACACATAGAGATACAGAAGACAGTTTCCAGTCATTTTCCACGTTTGACAGAGGCTCTGTGATGATTGTGCTTCCTTTTTGTCCCAAAGGTAGAATCTAATGTTAACATGAATCACCCACAGCCAGGAGCCAAAAGTTTTAATTTTTCAGTGATTTTACCAGTCATGGTGAAAAAAAAATACATGCACCGTTTATTAAATCTATGGCTTTAAACAGATCAGCAATTATTTTAATCAAACCTGAAGAGTACAAAACAAAAATGAAGTCAAATTGCAAAGGGAGAAAAATGTTTTCTCATCTCATTGCCAAAGTTTGAACCTCTCTCTGAGTCCAGAGTCTAATTCACGTTTCACAGCTCGTTTCTTTCACAAAAATATCAAGTTATATCAAAGTGTTATTTGTAACACCCCTCACATGTTGAAGATCAGTTTTTGTGATTATTTTTTATTTAATTATACAACAATTACAATGCTTTTTATTCTTTTAATTTACTTTCCTACTTGTTTCATGATTGCCCTCTTATCTTTAACACTTTGCTTCATCTTTCATTGTACAAAAAAAAAAAATACTTTTTAAATGGTACTTTTCATGTTTTTTATGGCTACTGTTGTGTTTTTATGACCCAACATTGTGGCGCAACAAAATCTACCACTTTCTGACCAACTCCCAACTCATACAAACTGGCAGCCATCTTGTTTTCAGTCATTTCGCATCACTGCTAGTTGTGCTGGAGAATCTGTGGCTTTGGGCAGATGAGCGTAGAAAGACCTGAGCACCTCAGTGAGGAGAAGCACGATAGAGCCGTACTTAATAAGTGATGCTGCCTTATGTGAAATGTCTCTAAGGTGAAGCAAAAATGATTTAATGAAAGAACAGGTTGGACTTATTGAATTATTACTAATGGGCAGAACTTTCCAGGAGAAGACAGCTGCTAAATATCAAGTCAAAAAGGTTCTTGGAAATAAAACACCAAGTGATTTTACTTACATCCAGCTGCTTTTAAATGTAGATTCAAAACGGAAATCATTTAAATTTTACAGCATGATAAAAACAAGTTTTATCATGCTTTCTTGAACAGGTCAGGATAGATCTGTGGTCAATACCAAACATATTCATTACATTTTTTACACAAAATTATTCTTAGATAATGATTTTAGTCTGGTCAGTTCTGCTTATTTTGAACTGTTTTAAGGAGTTTGTCACTTTAAATCCAAATTAGCAGAACTGGCCACAACCCCCCACCCCCAACCCCCGCCCCGCCTCAAAGTTTACACTCTCACATGAAAATGATGAACAATTATACAACCGTACATCTTTGAAAAGCAGAAGTAGAGCCTCCTGCACAACCAACAAGAGTGGTTTCTGAATAGCAAGTCAACAACAAAACACTTGTCTTTTCCAGCTGCCATTGTCCAGCGCATACAGCAGCTGATCTCAGCTTGGGTTGCTCGGTAACAGGCTGGGCTTCTCTGGGGTTGCCAAGTAACGGTTGATTTATGGTGCTACATTCTGGAGGTTTTTGAAACGGCTCCTTTTACAGACACTAAAAAACATAAACCTATTACCAAAAAAACAGCTGGGCGGTTGTTTTAAGCTTCTGGGATGTTTTTAGAAGCAGACAGATTTAAAGGTAATCGGTTTTTCAGCTATTTTGTAGTTTTCTGAAAGTATATTCCAGATTTGCAGAATCTGAATGCTACTTCTCCTTGTACCTGGTTCTGGTTTTGCTGCAAAGCAGACCAGAAACAGAAGACCTGATATGTCTGGAAAGTTGGTACAACAACAGCAGACCTTTAATGCATTTTGTTGCTAAGCCGTTTAGTGATTTATAAGCTAAAAACAGTATTTTAAAGTCTATTCTCTGAGCCAGTGGAAGGACTTTAATGGCAATGTATATCACTTTTCTCAATTAGTAAGTCAAATGGCCCAACCAAAGCCTACAAAAAATCTTTGGAGTATTCTAAAAAAAAAGATAAGACACTAGAGCCCTGAGTGCAGACGAGGTGAAGACCTACATTAGCAGAGCTACATGCTAAGAGCCTCCATGTCGTGCACCTCTAGTTGGTTAAATCAATTTTAAAAACATAAGCACAAACTGAAAAACCCATGAAAAAGGAGCTATGAGAAATTTCTTGGAGTTATTAATTATTCCTAATAGACGGCAATTTCCAGGAAAAGACAACTGCTAAATATAGAACAACAAAAAGAGTGTTGGAGATGGACATAAAGTCAAGTTATTAATACCCAGCTGCCTTCATGTCCAAAAAGAAAAAGGAAAAGCAATAAAGGGTTTGAGCAGAAGGTTATAATTTGGTCCATCTGCACACTGCAGCGATTCTAATGCATAATTTTTAACAGAAACGTATCTGTCTCCTCTCAAATTGCTCATTTTTGAAAATCAGGTTAGTGTGTGGCTGTTCCGTTCCCTCCAACAATTTATTTTTAGGGTTTATTGTTAGCATCACAGAACAAAACGTCCCCACCATCATTCATGCATATTAGAAACAGAACAGAATCTGCTGTGGGAATCTACTTTGTTCATGTAGACTTTCTGATATTTTACTTTCCAAATTACAAAAAAATGTTCTTTACTGAAAAGTTGAACAGCTTCTGCGGTCACGTTCCATTATTTAGGACAAACAGATTTCAATTGATGCAGAATATTTTCACAAGTAAATAAAGAGCTAAACCTTTTCTTTTTTTTAGCTACTTTTAAGTAAAGTGTTGATTCCTTGAGCAGTTTTGTTGTTTTTCAGTTGCAGAATTTGGTTCAGTTTTCAGTTATTCCCAGATAAAGTGTAAAAAAAAAAAAAAAAAGGTTAATCTGTCAATTAAACTGGTGAAAAGTTTAAAAACATTCCATTAACCGTTTTAATTTTCTGGATGGAACATTTGTCAGCTCCCTCCAGTTTATTTTACATGAACTAGATTGGTGTTACCCATGTTAGCATTGCGACAAAGTGCTTAAGTTTGTGTTTATTTACCATTTGTCCCTTAAGTATATTTATTTATTTTATTTTTCTACATCGGTCATAATGCTTTAATTTAAACATGGCTGCTGTAACTTGCACAACTCTCACTCTTCTCAGTGTTTGTGGGAGCATTATGTTGACGTCTATATTCATGCCTAAGTTTTAGTCAAAGCTAACATTTCTAAACCATTAGATAAATGTGAATGCTTCTTTTGTTGGTAATTTTTTCTTTCTACTCACCACCGTTTGAATATTTAGATGCTAAAACCTGAGCCGGTGTATGGGAGGGACCGGCCCGCACTTCCTGTTTAAATGCATGTCTGATGATGTCACTGGTTGCATCACTGGATTCTACCAAATGGAGGGTTTTCTTTTTTGTTTTGTATTGTTTTCTTTAAATTAACCTTTTGAGTTGCTCTGTATTTCATGTTTTATTTTGCAGGTCATTTAATTATGTAGATGAGTTTGTAAATTAGGTTAGTAATCTCATTTCTGTTTCTTTGTTTAGATTTTGTTGTTTGGTTTGACCTGTTCTACCATGGCATGGCCTAATGAAGTGCAGGCGTGTTGCTAGATTGGTTTAAAAAAAAAAAAAACAACATCAGGATAGATGTCAGAAAACAAAATAATTAAACAATAAAACCCTCCAGAAGAACCCGGAGCTGGCTGCTTTCTTTGACTGCACTGCATCACAGTGAAATAAAATTAAGTTAATTCAATCATTATTTAAAATTGTGATTCAGTTTATTCATACAACTGTACTTCCAGTTGCATCTGGCATCAAACTAAAATAATTGTAACTTTGCAACATTATGTTTAGGAAACCTTTTTAACATTTTGATTTGATAAAAACAGCTTAATTAAACAGACTTTTAAAAACACAAATCAACTCTATTTGTAAAACCTTTTTTTTTTTTTTTTTTTAAAATCAAAGAACATGTTGCTATGTTTTCATCACATATTTTTGTCGATTCAACAAATCATGTAAAATCACTTTTTTTTACTCTGTGCAATGAATTTCAGTTGAAAACTGCAAAAAAAAAAAAAGCAAATAAAGCAGTCTCTCCTTTTTATCGTTGTTGTTTTTTTTATTTTGCAGGAAAGGAACGTCATTCATCGTAGAGCCAAAACTTTAAAAGGCGTGCAGTTTTCAAATTGCAGATTTGTTGATCGGTCTCTTTTAAAACACTTGTTATAGTTGAAGAAATTAAATAAAAGCTGATTTGAGGACATAATGTGGTTCTACTTGTTACAAAGCCAGGTTATAATGTGTTCTACTGTGATATCAGTAATAATAATTAGACGAATTTGAATAATTCTTGTACTGCAGTTGAAAGCTGCACAAAATCCTTCCATTCACTTTCATTGAAATATTAGATGTTTTGTATTAACAACGTATTTGTTGCAGGAGTCAGAATCAAGTCTTATTAGTTTGGGTATTTCAGTGTCCATTCTGGACACTGAGGTTAGCAACAGGAAAGCCAACTTATAAAATTTATGATTAGGAAATATTTGCAATGCAAGGGGGGAAAAAAAGCAAATCTATAAAATAACAACCAGCTGAATCATTCCACCGGTGAACTACGCCTGAATAAGAAATAGTGGCTGCTGCTATAAGAGGACTAAAGTTGAAGAGAGTGAAATTCAGGCCACGAACTCGGCAGAGTTGGACTTTAGCACATTTACGTCTGCTTTTCCTCTCCTCCAGCAGAGCTGAAATGTGAGGTCACTGCACCGTCCGTGGTCCGGCGCAGACCTGCAGCCTGGCTCACCCCTGAGAGGCGCTGACCCGTTTACTGCTGCACATGGGGAGAAAACGACCCTTTACTTCACACACACACACACACACACAAACAGCTGGGCTCTCCTCTCAGCGTGCAACAAATAGGAAATTCAAGCTTGTTACTCAATAGGTTTTACGGCTGACTGGTGCCGTGTCGTAAGCACATTGCATCCCAAACAACAAGTACAACACAGTAATTGGGTCATTTTCAAACGGAAAAGATGATCTAGTATGCTAATTTCTCGCTTTTTTATTATAGATTAAATATTTTCAGTGTAATGTTTTCCAACTTAACAACATAACCTGATGTCATGTAGGAGACGTTTCCAGCCGAGCCGACAACACTCTGCATCTGTTGCGCTCACATTTTCTCTGCTCCAGATGCCACATGCACACATGGACTGAGTGGATTAGCAAAGATTTTCCATAAGTACTGCAGCCTATAGCTTCATTAGAAGCCATAATCATAAGGCAGCCCAAGTAAACAAAATAATAAACCACTGCTTTACCTGTCAAACTTTTCTAATTGGTGCTGTAGGGTGGCAGATTCTGTTAATTTTTTTAAACTTTTTTGACAGTGCGCAGAAATATGCATGTTAGATATAAACACGTCAACCTGCTGAGACACTTTCAGGGGAAAAAAAAAAAAAAGTTTGGGAAGTTTGGCAAAATAAAGACATTCCATGCCACTGTGTTTCTGGATAATTATCATTTTTAAATAAAACTCTCAAAATATATGATCAACAGATTAATCTCTACTGATGTTAAACATTAGTTGCAACATGAACAGGAACAAAAACTTCTGAGAAACTTTTGTTGCTTTTTCTTCCAAGCGGTTCAACTTTATAATAATATTTTTTACTTATTTAGATGTTTTTGAATATGTAACAATCTGCACAGTATTGCACAGAGAAAGGGAAAATAAGATTACACATACAAACATTTACGCACATTTAGATATTCAAGGTGTTAGCTGAAGCATAAATTACTATGTCCCACCCCTAATCTAATCTAATCTAATCTATAAAAGTCTTCAATCTGCCCCAAAATCTCCCACTAACCAATAGAGGACTTCTTACAGGATTTAAACTACGGTGTTCCACAAGGCTCAGTTTTTGGTCCCGTTCATTTTTAGTTTTAACATAAAACTGCTTTTGTTCAAAGTTTAGATCAAGACCTTAAATTGATGTAATTTATAAAATAACTGATCTTAAGCCAGAAAAGCTTAAGATCTTTTCTCAAAATCTGAGTTTAGGTGGAAAAACCAACACTAATGAGTCAAATAAGTAATCAGCCTGTGCACATTAACCCATTAGTTAACAGGAACTATAGTTTATATTGTTTTGTTTGTGATTTCCAGTGTCTCACACAAAAGGTTTTGGAAGAAAACAAATAACATAGCCATGCTTTTAACAAGCTGCGTGAGCCATTAGCTGCTTTAACTCTTGTCAAGAAAATTTTCCAAGGAGCTCCTGATTTAAAACTTTCTTTTATATTACTGAGAAAAATTAATTGGAGTAATTAAGCCTTGGTGACCCTTAAGCTTTTTGAAATTAATGGAGCACAGAAAACAACCCAGCATTCCCATGTAATTGCTTAACCTGTAGAAAAATGGAACTTCATACACGCATTCGATCTTTGCCGTTTTGTCAGCTGTCATGCTGCTGCAGCAGTTATGTGGTGTTCGTGCTCCAGGCTACACCCTGCATATGCGTTTATCTGATTAATGAGGAGATAAGGTAGGCAGGGAGGCTTGGTGTGTGGGGACATTGATATAGTGCAGCCATTTACCCCCCACCACCAACTTATAACGGACATGCCTTCAAGAACTTTTTTGTTTTTTTGCTCAGCTCTCTGCTTCAACGCATGAGGGGAAAAAATAAAAACACAGAACAGATGGATTTGATTCTGGATATGTACTTCTATTGCTGTTGATGTTTTACAGGAAAAATAATTATGCCAGCTCATTTTACACTCTTCTGCCAGCTCACTTGTAAATCTTAAACAAGTTTCTAGCCTAAATGAGTCTTATAAAATCTGATAATCAGTATGTAAATGGCCACCAGGAGGAGCCCCTTTTTAAGCCACCTTGGCCTTTTCACACGTCACCTGCTCCAGCGGACCATGTCTTATCATGATGTGTGCCTAATTAGCTGGAGCCATAAAGTGACAGCTGCAATATTGATTAAACTAGGACAGAGCTCAAACTGCCTCCTGCATTTCACTCGGCCCCTTCCGAGCAAAAATCTATAAATGCTCTGCAAGCCTTGGTGTGTTTTGTAAAATTCTACACAGAATGAGGGACCCAAGTTGACCCACCTTGGCAATGGTTATATATATATAACCTTCATGGAGACAACCATGAAGTGTCATGGTGTGTTTTACTAGAAGTGCAGATAAAGCCACAAGTGATGAGTCTTCAAATGTGACCCACTCTGCTTCTATGCGCTACAAAATATGTTTGCTACATTTTTTGCATAAAATCAGTCTAAGATAGTCAGATTTTGGTCTGCCAATTTTGAGTTTCTTTCCGATTGAGTTTTTTAAGGGCCTCTTATCTGCCTGGCACACCCAAATCAACTTCTACTCACGCAATCATACAACAATACACCTTTGAAAAGTAGAAGTGGAGCCTCCTGCACAACCAATAATAATCTGGATGGTAAGCGAACAACAAAACACTTGTGTTTTCCAGCAGCCATTGTACCATCAGTGGTACAATGGCTGACCAAACATGCTGGAACTCCAATGGGGTTGCTAGGTAACGGGCAGTGTCTGCAGATTTGTGACGTGATGTTTTTCCAGACATCAAACAACAATAACTTCTTGCCAAAAAAAACAGTTGAGGGTTTTTTTTTAAATGCTTATTCTGGGTTTTTTTGTTTTTTTTTTAGAAGCAGTAGAAACCCAAATGGAAACACAAAAACAAACAAAATATGAATTTTACATAATACATCCCCTTTAAACCTTAAGCATTTAGCAAATCCATTACTGAATGAAACAAAAAAAAAAAGGATTTGGAGAGGTCTAGTCAAATACAAGACTTGAGTTCAATTAAGATTCAACCTTAAACAGGCTGGAAAACTCTTCAATGCTGAAATTAAAACAATTTAGCAAAAAATTAGTGGGATAAAATTCTTCCACGGCAACGTAAAAGAAACCAATTGTTTTTTCATACAGAACCAGGTTGATTTGGATCACGGTACTGCATATGCGTGTGTGTATGTGTACATATATGCGTGTGGGTGTGCGTGTTGCCATTTGAGAAAAGTTTTGCCCCTGCTGCACATCAATCAGTCAGGAAACAAACATCAGTTTCTGTGTTTCCTTACGTCCGGCATGTGGTGAAGTGATGACAGCAGTCGACTCGAGGGCGAGTAGGAAAAAAACAGGTTGGGGTATTGACTCGTGTGTGCATGTGTGTAGACGCAGCGTGGAGAGAGGCAGAACAATGAGAGGAAGAATTTTGAAAGAAGATGCTATTGGAAACAACAAAAGGGAAAAGAGAAGTAATATGGGTGTAAAGGAGAGGCAGGAGGGGAGGAAGAGGAAGCAGGGATGGATAAATCAATAGTGCATGGTTGTGGAATGGAGGGCCGCTCGCTGCCAGTGTGTGATTGACGCCTCGGCTGGTAGGGGGTGTTGCTGGGATGATGCTCATCCTCTCTCTCCTGGTGTTCCTGACACCTCTCTGCACCGCCTACTTCCTGCTCTTACACCAGCAAACCCCGCTCTGCCAGATGCGCCTCTCAACCCCTCAAGCCATAAATTGTTGCTGAGTTCTTTTCTCTAATGGTTCCTATATCTTTTAAATGAATTCATCTATACACAAAAACATTAAAATCTTTTCCTTGTATCAAGAAATTGTATTTTTCCATCTTAAACCATTTTAGTTTTATGCATAAAAAAAAAAAAAAGAGTTCAAATCATTTTATTCTTTGTTTAAACATGAATTTTCTTTCTGTGCTTCAACAGCTTAAACTTTTTGAGTTGAGTGATTTATAATTAAGGGGCTTTTTTTCATTTTAGGACCAGAAGTGGCTTTTACAATAAACCAGCTACTAGGCTAAGAGGTGCTGCCACATCCAGAGCAGAACATGGAAAAAAGCAGAGTTGATTCAACACATGATTGGGAGAATGGCTAATAGTCTCAATTAGAGACAAACAAGTGCAGAAATAGGAGGCAAAAGTAAAGGTTGAAAAGTGTAAAAGGAAATTAGTCAGAGAGGAAATTGACTTGGCTGCCCAGGGAGACGTCCGATTGTAACTTCCTTCTCTCCTTTCGGGTCAGTTTCACAAAAGTCGGCGTTTAGTCCGAGTTCATGAAAAGAGCAAAGTTTGTGACACAGAACACAAATTCGGTCCACAGAGTTTCGCATTTCGCCATGAGATTGCATTTAGTGATCACATCCACATTCACAGTTCACCCACTGACTCGCTGCCATTCATAACCGTGACTCACAACTGCTGGGAAATAGTGTTGAATAATGTCATGCAAAAATATCGCCAGTCAAATCAGGAGCAGAGCAGCAAGACATGAAGAAAATTCATTTTAAAATCGTGACAAACACTAGATTCTTAATAACTGAATCATTTAATCATTATGTAAAATTTAATATGTGCGTTTAACTCGGTACACATTGAGTGGCTACGCTACGTTTCATATATTTTACATGTTAAAATAATATCTTCCTTTTAATAAATGATCTGTATATTGGAAAATTTTTCTTTGGAACGTAACTCAAAATTAGTCATGGAAAATGTGCAGATTGGAGGATTTTTCTTCAGTGTTTGAAAGAAAACGCAACTTGTGAAGCTGAAATGTATAGAGGAACATATTTGGCATATTTTCCTATATTAGAGGAAAAATAAGCTTAATATAAATTTGAGCCACTTTTCAGATTTTGATTTACAACAGATTTTGAAAACTGTGTCATTTTCCTTCATTCCCACGATTGTGCACAATTTTTGTTATTTATCTATCATAAAGTCCTAATTAAATCCACCGAGGTGTATGAAATGTGAAATAGTGTAAGCCACAAGTGTCAAACTCAAGGCCCGGGGTCCAAATCTGGCCCATCGTAGCTTTTTTTTTTTTTTTGTGGCCCTTTAGACTCCAAATTACATGAATAAGTCCCTCCAGTTTTCCAGAAATCTACAAAATTCACTCCAAATCAAATTGCTTTCAGATTTTTAGTGCACATTTTTCTCAAAATTGGCCAAAAACATTGGACTTAAGTGACTGCTGCCTCAGCCGTACGTTATAATCCGATACATTTAACATCATACGTTAGCACAAATAAAAATTCCTCACAAATATTTCTAAATTGGCACCAGAAAGTCTGTGATTTTGATTTTGCAAAAACAATCACAAGATCTTGGATGGACTGATCAGTGTGAAAAGATGTTCAGTATTATTTAATAAAAAAAAAAAAAAAAAACATATCAAACGCTGAAACAACAGCTACTTATTGATATTTTAATGTGTTTTATCAGCACATTCTGGCACAACTGGAACTTTAAGGACAGTCAGATTTTTGATGTGGCCCAAAATGAAAACGTGTTTGACACCACTGGTGTATGGAATACAGTTAAGCAACTAAGTGTAGTGCGTATTTCAACAAATATGCAGAAAACTAAATGCAAATATAGCAGAGAAGACGCATTTAGAAGAGATATTGTGTAACCAAGCAGGCAGTGAAGCAGATTCAGGATCATCAATGTGGATCAATTGGTTTCTCCTCATTAGCACTATCCCACTATCCCATCACAGTTCTCCTGGGTGGTTGGCTAGCAATAATTTCTAAGCAGGGACTTACAGTCAAAGAGCAATGCAACACGTTTTTTTTTTTTTTTTTTCCTACTCCTGTCTGACTTGGCTAGTCAAAGTAATTGCTTTTTTCTGCCCCGGTGAAGTGTTTTACCTGTAGTTTTCTCAGGTCCACAGCTAGAACAACCTTTCTAATCAAAAACTCTCCTTCCGTGTGGCTTTATGCGGAGATAATGAGTTAATCATGGGGATAGGAAAACGGAGGGGGATTGCTAATTACGGAGTTAATGCCGTGGAAAGAAACCGTGGATCAGAAATTGAACAGCAGCCTCCCTCAGGTGAGAACGTGTTGATGGTGTGCACATCTGCACCTGCCCGTCCGTGTGGACAAACACGTGTGAGAGTCTGTAAGAGTTTTAATGCACGCATGCAAAAACACGTGGGCAAGCAGCGTGGCACGTGTGCCAAGAATATGAACGTTTAGCCTCTCTGGGAAGTAAAGACTCATTATGAAGCAGATGCCTCACAGGCCCTCATAAGCAGCGCTTAATAGGTCTTACAAAAACTCATCAAGGGGTCTCCGCGCTCCCACACAGGCGCAAACTTGGAGTTGGCAGTTGGTTCACCTTATTACACACAGAAGATTCTCATCTTCATAATCAGAGGCAAAAATAAATCGGGGAGATTGCTTGGAAGATGCAACAAAATGCAAAATAAGAACAACAAAGCAGGAAGCTGGATTCCTACAAGGAGGAGTTCACTGCAAGTACAAGTGCAGCTCGGGAAATTTGAATATTGAGATGAAGTTTAATATTTTTGTCATTCGTTTCAAAAACTCATATATTATGTAGATTCGTGAGATAAATCTGTATAACATATAAAAAATATTTCAGGCCTTCATTTCTTGGAATTTTAATGACGATGGCTTCCTGATAAAACTGACTCGCAAGTAATCCAGCAGACATTCATTAAGGGTAAGCCACAACAAGTCTGGCTTTTCAAAGCGTAAATATCAATGGAAAGTTGAGTGGAAGAAAAAAGTGTTATGGAACAAGGACAGTCAAGGTCTTTATGAATACTGTACAGCACTTTGGTGCAGTTAATAGCTGTTTTTAAAGTGCTTTATTACGCATTGGTGCAGATTATACAAGCCTTTGATGGAGACAGTCTTTCTTGAAGTCTGTTCTACCACAAGGCAAAGAGTTCAGGAAGAGTTTGAGGAGCACAACAACCAGCTTCAGGTGCTGACTTGGCATCACAAACCCCCAGATCTTCCTCCAGTGAGTATCTGTAGAACTAACCCAGAGATCTGCGACTTTTACAATCCAAAGAGACACTTTTACTCTCGTCCAGCAAAATAGGACACATTTAGAGCTACGAATGTTGCATAATATTTTTAAAATCTTAGAATTTTAGATAAATATCTACAATAGGAAATGTGATGCAGTTTTTTTTTTTTTTAAACATGATTTCCCTTCTGTTTTAAGGTTTTATAATCAAGATATTTATATTATTACTTTTTCATTTTGCAAAAAGAAGATGGATCAATTTTTTTGTGGAATTTTATTATTTAATAGCCGAATAACCAGAAAAAAAAGATAAGATCTAAAAAATATTACTGATTTTTTACGTGTCATTCTGTTGTGTTAATTCAAAGCAATTATTCCATGAAAACGCTGAAAAACCACTAAGACCTGCATTTGTAATTACATCTCTATTTTTTTAATTGTTGAATCTTTATCATTTTTAGCCAAAATTATTAAAATAGTCCTTCCCTCAGAGCGTCAGGCATGTTTTAACACCAAAAGAAGGACCACAATACTAAGAAGGACCACAATACTCACCAACTCTACCACACTAGTAGTCATAATGTTATGCCACACAGGTATCGAGTTTTTGTATTATATGTTTGAAAATACATTTTAATTTTGTATTTAATCTAAGTGGAAAGGAACGCGATTAAATGATCAGCATGCGAGTCAATTATTCCTCACCTGAGAAATACATTGACCACATGCTGACACCAGCTTGTTTCTTTTTCCCTCTACTAATGTTTCGCTCACCACCTGCAGCTGCTGTTAATTATCATCATAAATGCAACATCCTTTCCCTTTTCCGTTCTCGCTCACCAACTCTTAAAGCTACAGTATGCAACTTTGATTTTAAAAAATATGCTTTTTTTTTTAGATATTTGTTAAAACTGTCACCATATTGTGAATGTTTAATATAAGACAGATAATCTGCGAAAAGATCAATCTTCTCCATTTCCTCCCTGAGCTGCTATTGCCGTCTGAAGACATGTGCTGCTTCTGACCAAAAACAACCAATTGGAGCCAGGAGGGGGGGCTTAGCGCTGTCAATCAAAGTCATGAATGCGCTGCTAAACGTACTAATGGTGGAGAAACAACTTACTGTTGCAGGAAAACCGTTTATCCATAATGCTAACTAGCCTTAGCATTCATGACCGGCTGAGAGCCAGAGCTGTCAAAAGTACTCACATTCTCTACTTAAGTAGAAGTACAGATACTTGAAAAAATATTCTAGTGAAGGTACAAGTACAGGTTGGACTGTTTTACTCAAGTATAAGTGAAAAGGTACAAGTTTTGAGGCACAAAAAGTAAAATGTAATTTTCACCTTCAAGAATAAAAAAAATGACTTTCGATAAGTCTAAAATACATAAAACGTTCTAGTCTTACAAAATGTATAATTTTTTCCTTTTGCACTGTATTGGTATAGAAATTTTGCAAAATACTGATCATGTCGATTGCACCAGACACAGAGAATTCGTCCCTAGTGGTTCTTTGGGCCAGCAAATGGAAGGATATTTTAAAATAAGGCAACAGATGGGGAATGTTTTCCTCTGTTGTTTGCAGTGTTAGTCAGGTTAAAGTCTCCATTGATTTTGTTTTTCCTCATTCCACAGTGTGTTCTCCTTCTGCTTTGCTTTGGTTGCATCCAACTGAGTGGTGAATTACCGATACTATAACACCAACTTTTGTGCGAGTGGTGGATTTTTTTCTATCATTATTTTTTTCAGTCCTATGTGAAAATATAAGGAATAGAAAGTACTCCTTATAAGTACAGATATTTCTCTTAAAATGTAGGAAGTAAAAATAAAAAGTCTTCAGAAAGATAAATGCTCAAGCGCTGCAAATACAAAAAAAAAAAACAAATCTTACCAAATATTTTTGGTCTAATTTCTACAGCAAATATCTTAATAAACTTGAAATACAACAAAAACATAAGTAATTTTTCAGCAACATAGGCTTTTTTAAAGTAAATAATTTCTTAATATCGATGAAAAAGTACTAGTTCGATTGGCATATAAATTAACTTATAACACGGGAAAAATGTCTGTTTGTAAGTGAAATAATCCGCCACTGGAACTAGAACTGGGTTGCTAGGCAACGGCTCAGGGGTTGGCCGGTGTTGCTAGGTAACGACTCTGAAATAAGTAAAATAATCTGCCTGTGGAACTAGTAATTTTACATCAATATTAAGGAATTATTTACTTAAAGCAAGCCTTAAAGGTTACTTAAAAGTTAGTTTTGTCTTATTTCAGGTATATTAAGAAACTAGACGAAAAAATACTTGGTAAGATTTTGGATTTCTGAAAAGTTGATTTTTCAGATATATGAACAGTAGCGAAGTACTTTTACTGTTTTACTCTACAACTCAGCAGAGAGCAGTGAGGGCGGATGAGCAGCACCACACAGAGCTTGATTGACAGCGCTAAGACCCTCCTCCTGGCTCTGATTGATTGTTTCCAGTTAGCACTGGGAGAAGGCAAAGGGGTCTGACTGTTTTCACAGATTATCCGTCTCATACCACAAGAAAGTCACATACTGCAGCGTTAGCTTAATAAACCTGAGTAATCCCTTCTTCTGCTGCTGATTTTCTCCTTCCTGTGATCCTAAACCCACAGATGGCAGAGAGACAGACCCATCGCTTCCATTGACAAGACAGGAGATTGATACGGCGGGAGAGCTGCAGGGCGTGTCCATGTCTGCCCCCCTGCGGCAGGGATCACCGGCCTGTCAGCTGCTCTGCCTCCGGTACGTCGCGGCTGCAGATGCTGCTCATTCGGAGGTTAATGTTTTTTGTGTCAGAGTGCCGGTGAGTGAGGCAAGCCAGCTATCCAATTAGAGCAGAACAGATTAGGGGAGCGCTTTACATCGCAAAGCAGGGCGGCCACTAAGTGTTCCTTACTGTGAAAATCCTGTTGTTGTTTTCTATGGTTGTCCGTCTTTGGCAGGCGTATTGTGAAACCTTGTTCACGGGAGCGGCCTTAGGAGCTTCTGGCAGGATGTCCTGTTTACAAAAAAATAAAATAAATAACCAGAGTCACAAACTCATTCACGCTCAAATTCATGGTCATATTTTCCTCTTAGTCCAAACCACCGATGGTCTGAATGTGTAAAAGTGTTTAAGGTCACTTCCTGATGAGCCCACAGCCAAGAGTTCAAATTCAATTACATCTAAATGCAGCCATTTGCCTTGGAGAAGTTATTTTTATGACTATGTGTCTCCAGGGCAACAGGCTAATGACACTCATCTCACAGTCTGGTGGCATCCAAATCCATTACACTACCTAACCCGTGGCATTACAAATCTGCTTGTCATCATCCAATTTTCTTCCTGTAAATTGCCTTTTCATTCCACGAATAAAATGCTCCACGTTTGTAAAATAAGCTGCGAACGGATTACCAAAGTAATTTTTAATATTCGTGGAGACAATTACACATCATAAAATGTAACATGGCGTGCTTTGACAATCATCCGTAGATGTGGGTGGAGAAAATGTATACGACAAATATTCATGGCTTCTTTTTATTGTAATTATACGTGGTAGACAAACGCAAAGCGAAATGTGAAAGGACAAATGTCAAAAAAAAAGTGCGGCATTCAAAATATACGACCTCTTTTACCCTGGAATAAAATCAATCAAACTGCTTTCAAAAGTCATCCAATTAGCAATATAATGGATGGGGTTATAAAATCTAAAGTCTTAATAGAAACAGATTTCTTACCCTGTGCAGCTATGCATATGATTTTTCTTTTTTTTACTTTAAATTCACTAGCAAAAAGCTCCCCTCATATGCAATCAATGACTGCTGTGCATTTTACTCTAGAAACAGAACTTTTTCTTCAATTTAACAATTTAAAACATATAGGTATTTACAAACCCAATGCAGCAACCAAATTCACCATTTCACCTCAGATGCTGCTTCTCTGCCATTTAAAAGAACCGTTAAGAAGCCCGTTAGCAAATAACTGTGCTAACCAGCTAGCGCTTTGTCACGTGATCAGATTAGAGTAATTTGATTGGCTGCAATCTGTTCCACTCGCTCCAGTGCTGATTGTTTTGACTGTCACCAGAAGGCCACATTTGCAGTCAAATTTCTGAAGGGGAAATGTTTGCTAGTTAATTTAAAGTAAAATCATATGCATGATAATGTCTAACAAAAGTTTGTTTCTTTTGAGACTAAATTTATTTTCCATACATCGCAAATATCACCAAACACGACAGCATTGACAGGAAAATTAGGGTCTTATGGGGGAGGTTTGAGACCATACTAATGTTTTGACCTACATACTAAATTCACTTTCCTATCTGTGAAGCACAGTGGAGGCAATATGATTCTGTGGGGATGCTTTTATTCAGAAGACTGAACTAACTAGTGTGATTCTGGAAAATAAAGAGGCTGAAAAACATAAAAGCAAATGCTTTTGTTCTGTTGGAAAGACAACCCTCAACCAGGAATTAATTCAGAGAGGAAAACGTTGTCTTTAATAGATGATAAAATGACTTAACACATCAAATACTGGGCTGGATTCAAACATGATCAGCGTTTATTCTCTCTAGGACACTTCCTCGTTTCCCTCCTGAAAAATAGCAGCTTTGAATTTATTTCACGCCACATTTTTTTCCTGGCACCCAAAACTAAAACTGCCTTCATTATTTCCCATCTGCGTTTCCTTAAAACCCAACAGGAGGGGATTCTCCTTTGCTATTCCACCTTAACTGCAGTTGGTTTAATGTAATATGGCATTGTGGCTCCGTGGAGAAAAACCTCGGTGCCTCAGCATGCTGAGGTTGGTTCCCCCATCTGGGCTCGGTTATTATGCAGCCATATTGTACAAGAGGGAGGAAGCCAGAGCACAGAGGTAGCACATCCCCCACTGGGCTTCCCTCCAGCGTCCTCTTCACCTTTGCTCTGTGACTTAGATGTAACTAATCTAATGTGTACAGTCTGCACACCAGGGCTTCGTTTCTCCACACACACCATATGCTGAGATGAAAGGGCAACATAAGCTTTGCTACCTCTCGCACAGACTCGCGTTTGCACTGGAACCGTCGAGACGATTCCAGTGCTCCTGCCACGCTGAAGCCCGTCACACGGCCAAACGAGCGGGTTAACGAAGGCCAGCAAACAGGGCAAAGGTCCATGAGATTCCACTTCCTGTACCTGCACCTATTCCTCAGCACACACATCCTCACACATTCAGTTCCTCCGGGAGTCGATTTTACATTTTCATTCTTTTCAAATGAGGAGTTTGTTTAAGTAATTTGCACTTAAACAGCTATTCTGCAAACCAGAAAATAAAATATCCCAATTCAGCAGTTTTAGTACCAGAAATGTCCTTAATTTTAAAGGGACAGCAATATGTATTTTTCAGGCACATATTCCCATTTTATAGCTCAACCAAGTAACTATGTTACCTTCAGTTTCTGTACATATAAAATATGACTTAAAAGAAATTTGACTTTGTAATTTATAGCCTTGAAATTGGGCCTTTGTCTCTTTAAAACTCCTGTTCATTCTGAAACTTCAGGAAGTCATCACAACACGACTCCTCTATTAACCCTCTCACAACGTTTCTACCAGCGTTTCACTGATAAGTAGCTCTTATAATGAGCTCAGATGATGCGCAGCTCCAACAGTTGTTTACTAATTGGTGCCGGCTAGTCTGAAGGATCTGAGTGGAGGAGGGCCGTTATGTGAGGCAGAGTTTGGAAACTGAAGCTCAGAGGAGGAGCTGCATCTTGAAGGCTGTGCTAGGTCCAACCAGGTGTTTTGCACATGTGAATGGTTGCCATGGAGATTAAATGATTTCTCTAACATGCATGAAAGAATTAAAGCAACACTCCGTGTTTTTTTTTGATGAGGGAGTAACATATGTGAAACTACGACTGGGAAAATGCAATACCAGAACAAATTGATGTCAGGACAGTTTACATGACAAACTGGTTCAAATCAACTCCAGTTTACATAGATTCCAATTCAGGCTAGATTCAGATTAAATAAATCCAGTTAAACTGAATAAATTCTAGTCATACAGCTAGATTGAGATTAACTGTGGTCCTCGATTAAATGTTTTAATTGAGTTAATTGAAGCGTCTAATCGATAAATCAGAATTAATTGTATTTTAATCAAACCGTATACAAACAAAATAACCAACACTTTAAATTGCAGCTAAATTGTTGAACAAATACACGTATAAGGTCAACAACAAAGACATTTCTTGTTTTTAATCTGTTATTTAGGTCATTCAAACATCAGATTGGTGCAAAGAAGAATGGCTTAAACTGACTAAAGACAGGCGATTCAGATTTACAGGTGGATCAACAAAGTATTAAGAAAAGGTTGTGAATACTTACGTTAATGTGATTTTTTTTATTTTCCATATTTATCTGAGTAAATTATACCTTTTTCCACATCACTGTAACGAAGCTCTTATGTGCAGAATTTTGAGGAAAGACATTAATTTAGCACAATTTGGAATAATGAAGTGACATATCAAATGTAGAGAAATAAAACGCTGCAAATACTTTCTGCTGGTGTCCGAATGGCGAATGGGAACAACTCTGCTGACACCCCTAACTCACCGTCAAAGAATATAAACTATCTGCGCTGCATTGTTTTCTCATTACTGTCCAAGCAGGCTACACAGAGGAAACATCATGACTGTCAAACTGGCAAAGCTTGAGTGTTATGTATGAGGGCCTGATCTGCTCCCAGGCTCTGCTGCTGCCATTCAGGAGAAAAAACGCTGTGCATCCATGAAAATATGGATATATATACATCCATGTGTGTCTGTTAGTGGGCTGCTATGAGCCCTGACACACGGCTGATGGGTTCATTTCACACTCCCACACAATCTGGAGGATGTTTGTTTTTTTTTTATTTTTTACTACCAGAGAAGAGAAGAGTACTGAGCAGAGACATCTGAACTAAGGCATCAAACTTCCAGCATTTTTTGGTGCATTTTTGAATGATTCATATATTAATTTGCTTGCTAAATGTCAAAACTGTTTTAAAAGTGAGTCTGCGTACATAATTATCAAACAACATAATATTAACTGAAAACCAGAAGTCTTCTGATTAAGAGATCTATGTAGTGTAAAGTAGTAACAGATCATCAGCGCTGTGAAAAGATTATGAAAGATTTTGTTTGTCCTTGTAAGAAAGTTCCTTCAAAGACAGGAGGAATACGTTCAGGAAAGCTGATAATCTTCCACAATATTGAACGTTACAACAAGTTCAACCTGAGGTTAGATAGCTGAAAAAAAATCTATTCGCTACATGTCAGACTTGCAAAAGAGTTCGGGGATACACTTTTTATCACACAAACACGACCAAGCTGAAGATGTTTGGCCAAACTGGTGATGTGACCGTTCCTGTTTTATTTGCAGTTTCTTCTCAAGTTGTTGGACTCATTTTCTCCACGCCGTTGTTTTTCTAGTTTTGAGCAGTTATGAGGCATGCTGCTAAAACTTTAAGCTGCTAATGCGTAAGTTACTCAGCAGCTTGTTGCTAAGTAACCACAGAGTGAGTGAGTTGCTAAGTAACCAAAGAGTGAGTGAGTTGCTAGGTAACCAAATAGTGAAGGAGGTAGTTGAAGTGACCAACCTTGCTTAGCTAGCTGTTAGAGGTTGAGCGGCCAAAGCCGATCCTCTGCCTACATCCCCCAGAATGCCGTGCAGTTCTAGATCAGGGTTCAGTGAAATTATTTAATATTTTATCAGACATATCATGCGCTTATTGTGATGTACACTGTTACTGATTTGTTGCCCAGCCTTCCCTCAGACACAGCGAGTCAGAAGTTTGAATAGTGAGTGTGAAAAGTCACTAGAGGTTCCTGGAAAGTCGCTAAATAAAGAGACAAAAGTTTATAAGTAAGCAACAGTGATTCTTTTGCAATATCTCCAGACTTGACCACGCCCCTCAGTGTCTCTTTGCTCCGCCCACTTTGCTGACATTTTTCACGCTTGTCAGGGGCCAGCGTTATGCTTTCACAAGGGAGATAGTTACACTTTAAGAACAAATTCATATTTACAATTACTGAAAAAAGAAAATGGAGCTCTAACTTTAAAAACCTAAGTTAATTTGTAACCTGTAATCGCCTGTTTTGCTGTGTATGATCGGACTAGACCAGTGGTGCCCAAAGTCAGTCCTGGAGGGCCGGCATCCTGCATGTTTTAGTTCTCTCCCTGGTGGTAGTAACAACCATTTCAGCATGTCAGTGTTCTTCTTAGGGCTCTAAGAAGAACACTGGGGTGCTGTGGTGGCGCGGGTGCAAAGCACAACCCACATATGGAGGCTTTAGTCCTCATGCCGGTAGTCGCAGGTTCGATTCCCAGCCTGGCGACATTTGCCACATGTCTTCTCCCTCTCTTAATCCCTAATTTCCTGTCAAGCTACTTTCAAATAAAGGCCACTAGAGCCAAAAAAATCTTTAAAAAAAAAAAAAAAAGAAGAACACTGACATCCTCATTCAGGTTGTGTTCTAGACTAACCTGAATGAGGTGTTTGGTTTCCACGGGAACAGGTCTTCCCTCTCTCATGCTGTCGGTGAACCAGCTGATGTCCAACACGTTTACTGTGGAAAGATCCGACAACGAGCGACCTTTAAGCCACGCCCAGAGGGAAGACGACCGGCTGTCCTCCGACACCACATGGGTGACCGCATCGCTGTGAAGAGAGGAACAAATCCAGTCAGAGCTTCTTCAGGTTTTCATTTCAGATACTCAAAACATTCTGCAGAACAGCCTTTAAAGTTATAATATCATAACAACTGGCTGCTAGTTGGAGTTCAACAAAAAACCCAAACTGTTAAAAATCCATGGGTAAGGGATGGCCAACTCCAGTAGTAGTTTGTATGATAAGCTTAGCAGATCTTTGCTAATTGCTGCTGCCGCTAGTCTGGAGGAGCCGAGTGGGGAAACGACACTCCAGGTATGTTTTTAATAGGGGCAGACTTTATAACATGATATAAGTTGATTTTGCATAAAACCTCCCCTTAAATTTTAGCTGATATGGAAAATAATATAATGTGTTTTGACACCCCAAACCTTAAAACCCTGTATGAAATTCCAAATAACAGCAAAACGGCTGAATTGATGTTCGGTTTCACATGTTTCCACAACAATTTGAGCCAGACTAGAAAATTAGCCTTGATATAAACAAATATTACAAAAGCCACTCAAGTTTAAACTTAAAGTCAAATTGAAGACAAAAAGTTTCTGAAATGTTCATAATTATAACTCAAAACTTGTTTCTTTTACCAGATATTTATGTTTCTTTTTTGTTTTTCAAAAAAAATCTCTGCCACCCATTAATTTGATATTCTTGAACGAGCAATAAAAACAAAGGACCCAGCTTCTCAAACACACACTGAGTTGACTGGGTCGGTCCCAGTATAACCCATTAGGGTTCAATAATCTATCATCACTCTTATTTAGTCTGACTCGCTCCCACAGAACCAAACACACCACCCCAGACGGCGCCTGTTTTGATATCGGCGTCATCATTATCCGGATGGTCGGTATCAGTATCACTGGGAACAACATGCCAAATGTGAGCATTAATTTCAATATGATCTTCTGCATAAGCACCACCAGAACCCCTTGTGCACATCAGAAAAAAAATACATGATTATCTTGTTTACCACAATAACATAGCATAGCTGTTGTTAATTTTGATTTAAATGGTTCTACCCTCTGCCTGGAGGAAAACTTAAGTTACAAAAGAAAAAAGAAAAGCTTTTCATTTGAAGGAGTAAAATCTTTGGATCAGATTTGGCCCATGACTTCCTTAAGGTACTGCAAAAACACAAAATCTTACCAAGTACTTTTTGGTCTGGTTTTCAGTGCAAAAATATAAGTACACTTGAAATAGGACAAATCTAACTTACAAGTAACTTTTCAGCAAGAAATAAGTCAATAATTTCATAATATTGATGAATTAGTCGCTATAAGTCAATCTGCAAACGGAACATTGATCACATATTGTAACTTATAGCATATTTTCCTAATTTTAACACCAAGCGCATCTCCATCATGGTCTCAGCAGAGTGACAGAACACTTTTTAAATGCAGTTCAGGCCTTTGTGTGCGTCGTTTGGGAGATCGACGATGGGTAAACAACAATCAGCTCAGTGAATACTTCATACTTTGGTTTTGAAGTTATTGAACCACTGCCCTCTTCATCTCACGAGAGACTTTATTTATTTATTTTTTCTTTCTTGCGTCCTGATTGTGATGCGTTTCAAGTGCCGCACCAATCAAGGCGTTCAGTCATGCATAATTACCCCAAGCGTGAGCCTCCTCTTCTTCTCTTTTGACCCCCCGGAGTAATTGGAAAGACTTTAGGCTGCGCCTTGATTGGCCACAGCTCTACCATAGCTAACCCTCTATCTGCTCAACAATCAACTATTTTTTCTGAAGTGGTCAAATTTATTAAAATCTCAAAAATGTTCATTTATTGGTCAGATTTTACAAATTGTTTTTGATTAGTCCAACATTTCTTCAGCATGGCTAGCATTAAAGCTCTCTTTAGAGTCTCTAAAAATATTTTGCTGAGTTTTGGTAAAGTCGACCTTGAAGTGTTTTTCTTCATATTGGACTCGATAATCCTTTTCTGCAGCTTCTTCTAAGTTTAGGTCTTCTTCCACTTCTCTTGCCTCAAGTGTACCACAAAGTCCTGTTTTGGACCCTTTATAGTTCTATTATATTTCCTTCCTCTTTAGCACAATGGGCTTAAAGACATTTATTATCATATGCAAATAATATTAAGCTATATCTCTTTAAAGTCCCATGAGGCAATAACTGTTGGTATGGATAGTTAAACTATTAGAGGTTGGTTGGCTGAGAACTTTAATAATTTAACTAAATCCATTTTTTAAGACATTTTCTTTTGACAAAACTATTGATGCCTTTGCCACATCCGATAATTTTTAATTTTGAATGACGCCATACTTTTAGCTCAACTTTCTGAATAAAAATATAAAATGTCAGACTTTTTTTTACAAAATGGGCTTTGGGGGGACTATCGGGTCAGGCTGTTAATGCACTTTAAAAAATCATTAATTTAAGTATTTGAGACGGAAACTACAATTTCCCCGAGGGTAAAGCCCAAAGGGATTAATAAAGTTTTTATCCATCCATCAGAAATATGTTGAAAGCTTTGTTCATATTTTGCTAATGTAAAAAAAAAAAAAAGAAGCAATTTGGCAATTGCGATGTTTTCATTAAATAAGAAACGCAATTAAAATCACAATGAATAAGTTTATTCTCCAGATAAGTCATTAAAAAACATGAAGCCATAATCTTAGTACCACTTCCTGTTGTCCTCTTCTTTGTGGTTTGTGTCAGTGGTAACATCCGGTTACTGATCATGTGACTCATGTGACGTGTTTCCGTTGCAGTTTTGTGAAATAAACTAATTTTGATATTATTTGAAACTTGCCGTGTAGGTCGCCATTTTTTATTCTTTTTATTTTTTATTTTGTAGCGGAGCCGAACCGAAACACACTGACTTCCTCATCACACCTACATATTAAGGTTGTCAAAGTAGAGCAGGCATACCTGAACTACTTCCCCTCTTCCTTGTTATTTTACTTTCTTAAAACTGTTTCCTTACCTTGATATCTAGTTGCCGTAGTGTTGACAATTAGTAGCAAAGTGCCATGTCCCTGTTTATCACGCATTATGTTGACAACTTAACAGTTAAAATCAATAGTTAGCTTAAAAAAAAAAAAAAAGACTACATCCCGGACTAATTTCACCTATTTTTTATTGTACATAATCCCCTTCATCTTATGAAACTCACAGTAAATGTTAATACTAATAAATCAATATGGGATTATTACTTAATTTACTCCATTACACTTGCTTTGAGGCCTTGCCAAAGGAATTGAAACATAAAAGAGAAACAGTAGGAAGTAGCTGGTGAGAATCTGGCTAAAGGCTCCATTTAAGAGCAGTCAAGTCACAGCAGGCAGATTACTTGCATGCTGGAGCAGTAAAAGCTGCAATTTATGTCCTATTGAAGTGACTAATCCAAGTCCCCCGACATTAGATTCTGATTTGTCTCAAGAATTATTTCAGCGTACAATCTGGTTTGCATGTTCCAACTACTTAAATGAGTAGGATTTTGAATAATTTAGGCACAATATCATTAATTTTAAATAAGTTTTCTCTCTTAATTGTGTTTATGCTTTTAGATCATAATAGTTTTATTCATTGCCATGAGCGAATCCAAGAGATACAGAGGAACTCAACATATTCACTGTTCTGACCGACAGGGGGCACTACACAATTTTTTTTTTTTGTTGTTCATAGAAATTATTAAAAAAGGGGGCCCTGTCATTACAAAATTAAATATACAGCGTTTTCTAAAATTGCTTTTAGCAGTAAAAATTAAATGTTACCACTCCCAGACTAAAAAGCAGACATTTTGCCCTGAACACCCCCCTGGATCTGTATCAGGTTTTCAAAAAAATAGAGAGATGGAGAGAAGAAAAGGTAAAAGCGTCCATTTGTAACCCAGTTCTCCGAGAGGTGGGTAGACTGTGTGAGGTTATCAACCGTTCAGCATAATTAGCATAGCTACAGACTGTTTGCCTCCATTTCGCTAGCATTCAACGAATTAAGAAAGAAATGTGTTTACTTCCAGAGAGCAACAGGCTTCACAGATTCAGCCTCGTCATCCATGTGTGGTGGTGTCATATCTTTTATGATGGCCGGCACAAAACGTGCTTTTTAGTCCAGAAAATGTGGGGGAAAAGGCCCTTTTTAATTTTGAAAATAAAAAAAAAATAGAGACAGAATACATAGAGTATAAATTCACAGATTATCTCAGGTTAGTAGCAAAATGTGAAATGTTTTTTTTTTACTGTTTTAGTTTAGTATGACTGCTGGCACATGACACCAAAACAGCATGTGTGAACATTTGGGTTACTCCCATTTCTGAAGCGGCCCATCAGTCAACCCGGAAAAACGTGTCGATATTTGGACGGACGTTCATGTGCATCGGACCTGAGAGGCAGAGCGGCGGGGAGACGTGCGCGTCTGCTGCTGGAGTCTCTGCGAACCTACTGCACACAGCGTGTCCGGCCATATGCTCCAGGCTGTCTGCCTATGACGCGCACAGGACCAGACATGGGAGGCGCTGCTATCAAACTGCAGCTGATATCAGTTTGGGGAGCTTGCAGGATTAATGTCAGTTTGAGGCAGGCGGGCTCCACTTCCTGTCGTTGGTTTCAAACGAGCGTATCAAGCCAAGTGTAACCGTAGGAACGCTCAAGCTGTGTTTCTGGGAATGCTGCCATGGCCAGGCTGGCAGGAACGCGAAGAAACGTGTTCAAACAATCTCTTCCTCACACATGCACATTTAATGTAGCACTGCATACGTGTCTGGACGCTTTTACGGAGCCTATTTTCATTCATTTTTATCCCCTTCCTCTTGCATGAAAGCGAAGCTGCAAAAGCTAAAACACTGAAAGTGTCGGTTTTGCAAAACTGTTGATGTTTAAAAAAGCGAGGTGGCTGCATCCAGAGTATCAACCGGCCTCAAAGGAAAGCCACTCTGAAACGCGGCTGATTTCAAGCAGAGGACTTCTGCTGCGCTCACAGTCTGTGATTTGAAAGACACTTTCATTCAGAGACGGAAGAAACGAGCGGGGCACGCTGCTTCCATAATTACCACACAATGGAGGATTCATCGCTCCAAGGAGCAGGCACACAAAGCTTTTGTACTTAAGTGTGACTTGGCATTAAAATGTGTTACCAAAGTCATTAAAAAAGTTTTTTTTTTTTTTGCACTTTGTTACCTCTGTTGTGCTGTTTTCTCGCTGTCAGCAGTATGCAGATGGTCGAGTCAATTTCTACTTTCTTTTTGAGTAAAGAGTTAAGGGTCTGTGGAAATATATCAAAGTTTTAACCAGCTGCACTTTCAAGCCAGATGCAATTTGTGGTTTAAAGTTCTTCACATGCAAAGTTTCAGAGTTTTTCTGTGGGTGAATAGGCACAAAAAGAGCAAAGCTCCAAATGTAATGGGAATAATGCACATTTTATCCCAAAGTAATGAAGAAAAAGATAATCACATTTGTTATTGATCTGCAGAAAGGAAGGAACATTGGATTGTTTTCTTTAGTTACTCAGATTTAATGTAAAATGTGTTTTATGTGATTGCAGCTCTCTGCATTACAAGGTCTTTATTATGAATAATAAGGTCTTCACTCTGAATAGAGACCTTTCTGTCTGTTTTTAGACAGACATGTAGATTTTCGTCTCTATTTTTGGTATTTTTCTCAGACTCGTGTCTCTGTCTACCTTCCTGCTTCTTTTCTACCCTCTGCTGAAAGCAGGAAGTCAGCGAGCTCCTGTTGCGATATGGCCACTAATATAAGGCTAAAAAAAAGCTGCACCACCTCACATGGCTTTCTGAAAATATTTGTAAACATGCAGTTATATTTTTTATTTTATTTTTTTTAATCTGTCAAACTCTAATAGTCGTTGTGGGTCAGTTTAAGATTTCATGTCTGTAAAGAAATGCACTTTATTTATCGGGAGAGTAAAAGCGCTTATGTTAATCAACTAAAGTGGCATTTATTTTGCTTTTGAGTTTTTTCAAATATTCACGGCTAAATTTTTTACTCAAAATTTTGACTTTAATCTTATGAGATGACAAGCCTGAGGAAAACAATGTAAATTTTTATTTTAAAAAGTTAAAATTTTGAGAAAAAGTCAGAATGTTTAGAAAAAAAAAACTAATTGTGTAAAAAAAAAAAGTCAATTTTTAGAAAAAAAAGGCCAAAATTCTAAAAAAAAAAGTCTGAATAAAAAAATTAAAATATTCTGTGAAAAAAAGCAAATTTTGAGATTAAAGTCAGAATATTGAGGAAAAAAAAGTCAAAATTCAGAGAAAAAAGTCTGAATTTTTAGAAAATGTCCAAATTATGACAGAAAAAAGTTAGAATTTTGAGTAAAAAGTTAAAAATTGAGAAAAATAGTAAATTTTGACATAAAACTCAAAATAAAAAAAAATGCCAAAATTCTGAGAAAAAGATCTGAATTTTTTTTTTCTAATCCTCTTGAAGGTTTATATTAGAAAAATATCAAATATCTGTAGAGAATTATGAGGGGTTTTTTGTAATTTCTGTGATAATGCCGTATTTTTACTCAAGGTTATCATACAGTGGGAACATCATAATGCCCCATGATTCCATAATCCTTCATAATTAGATCTTCATGAGGCATCAGTGGCACTGTCACTGGCTAATTAGATAAAAACGACACAAAAGCAGAAGCTTGAGACAAAAGATAAGCCCTAATTTAGCATCTCCATAAGCCTGCCTGCTGGACCGACTGAAGGAGGCCTTTAAATTATTTCTTCAAGGTTAGGAACTGCCATGGAAATCCATCAGAACCTTTGTTAAAAAAGCGTCACACTAAGAAAAATCTTTTTGTTCCAACCTGAGAACGTCTTCTACAACAAAGCCCTTTGACCTGGCCAGCTGGGTCAGAAAGCTTCTCCGGCTGCGGCCCATTTTCCTCTCTACCAGGAATATTCTAACATCCTGGAACGTCGCCTTTTCGCGCCTGGAGAAACTGTCCTCTCCTGGTTTCGACCTCTTCTTCAGACGGGGAGCGGCGGGAGCGCGAAACATCTCTTTGGAGATGAGCTGCACCTCTGGGAATTCCTGCTGCTGCTTGGTTGTTGTGTGCAGCTTCTGTCGGGGAATAACGCCCACTTTGGCTATTTATGTCTCGCTGCTCTCTGGGACGGCGTTTCAGTTGAAACAAAGCTGCTCAGAGCCAGGCTGAAAAGGCTTCTGGCAACAGGTGCTGAGGATTTGGTGTTTACCAAAAAACCACCTGCCAAGATTGACTGATTATTAATACCAGAGGGGAAGAAAACATAAAAACACTCTGCTGGTATGAAGTCGTTCATTTCCAGTAAAAGCTGTTCGGTGGGGAATGGGTGGAAACAACAATGCCATGAAAAACTTCCTATGTTTTTTGGTAATTTGTCAAACTTAAAGGTTCAGTATTTGACTTTTCTTAAACTATACAGTCTTGGAAAAAATTCAGAGTCCATTTAAAATGATCAGTTTCTCTCATTTTACCTTTTATAAGTATATATTTGAGTTAAATGAATATTGTTCTCTTATTCTATGAACTACTGACAACATGTCTCTGAAATTCCAAACAAAAATTTAGCATTTATTTGCAGAAAATGAGAAAAGGACCTCAAATAACGCAAAGAAAACAATTTCATATTCACTTAGAAACTACAATAATAATGTCTTGAATCAGGAAGAGTTCAGAAACCAATACATGGTGGAATCACCAGGTTCAGTGCAGAAGGCTCTTAATTTTTTCAAGAGCTGTATATTTTTTACATATTTGTTAAAATTGTCACCATGTCATGAGACAGATAATCTGTAAATTTCCACTTCCTCCCTGAACTAGTATTGCCGTCTGAAAAAATTCAGAAACGCAAAAATTTATTTGTTACAAGTAACCAAGTCAAGTTTATCCAAGTGAAAAGGCTTGCTATATTTATAATCAGAAAATTAAATAAAAGCTGATTTTGGACAGTAAAAATCTCTGGATAAATGTGCTTCTACTTATTATAAAAACACAAACACTTTGAGTTGTAACGTTTTCCATTATGATAAGACGATGCTGGTAATAATTTCACCATGATTTAAAAATAAAGTCAATATGGATGGGCCGAATTATAATTCTCAAACTGCTGTCAGGGGGCCACACAAACTTAGTCCAACGGACACAAATGGCTCCCAGTCTCCACAGAGAGAACCTAGGGCTCTACTTGAAGCATGGAAATTGCGCCAAGAGGTCAAAGGTCACCTTGCATCTCCCTGCTGGAGGGCATAAAGCTACTTGCTAACGATGGCTAGGATTGGTTTTAGTAGGTCAGTTATGCTAGCTTGACTATGACAACCTTAACATGTAGATGCGCTGTGGAATTCGGTGTGTTTCGGTTCAGTTAAAAAAAAAAAAAAAAAGGTGACCCAAACACCAACTCTGACAGATCACCAGTAAAGCTAATGAACCACCGCTGTGTTAGCGTCGCTAATGGCAGCGGTAGCTAATCTACCACAGCGAGCACTTATTTAAAATTGCACACTAAACGTCAAGCCTTAAAACATAAAACTGTGACAAAATGTTATGTTATTTTTGTGGGAAATGTCTGTTTTTTCGAAACATTTTGTGACGTCGTCAGTTGCCATGGCAACGGGTCTGCGCCGTTATCGTAGCCAACAAAGAGAGCCGGGGGGGGGGGGGGGGGGCTTTGAGTTGTTCTTCAACAATTTTTCTACATTATTTTTCCCTCTGCTGTGGCGCACAGCACTAAATTAATAGCAGCTACATCTTCATGTTTCATTTAGGGATTCTTCTACTGCGTGTTTTGGCTCTCCAGCATTGTGCGACATTTCCAGATGTAAACAACAACATGAAGGGGGTTCATATGCATTTTTCAACCTAGTGTTGGAGCACTCCTGTGCAGGCCATTAGCACCAGTCAGGTGCAGAAATCTTACGCAGAGATAGCTGCATTCTTCTGAAAGATTGCAGAATTTCCTTGGTTCCATTTTTGGATAAGGGCCAGCACCCTCATCTACCGCTGACTGATTGGAGGGGTAAACAGTCCACCAATTAGTCGTGTCTGTCCTCTGACATCCATTAACCCCCGGCACTCCGCACTAATGAGAGTCGTGTAATAATTCCTGTCAGAGGAAAGCAAGGTGTGCTTATTAGGGTGAGGACGAGAACAAGGCTGTCCTAATTGGATGAAGAATCAAGGTCTGCAAAGGTTTTATTCTGTGCCAAAATAAACAACTCATTTCCGCGTGCGCATCTGAAGCATTTTGTGCATAATTACATCTGAAGCAAATTAAGACCTTTTATTGTATCGTTGTTCTCTGCAGCAGAATGCCTCTTGTTGAAATTACCTCTTTGGACATTAAAATGATCAATGGGTCTTGCATCTTGAATCTATTTTCAGTCTGCGTTCCTGACCAAAGTCCATGCAGTCATATTCCCGCCGGCAAATGCTACTAATCATCGACAGCTTGCACATGCAGCACCAGTATGTGTGCAAAGGCCGTATGTGAGCGGCGGGGCCTTCTGGGGAAACGCACACAAAGACTTTCATTTTAGGAGGCGAGCTAATTAAAGTTGGAGAGCAGATGGTGCCGACTTGGTCCGGACATAATGAGACGGTGAGTGGCGGGACGAACCGGACATGGCAGGACAGCTGCGATGGGGTTCGCAGGTGACCGGGATTCAGCCGCCTCCCTGGAGGGAAGCTAAACCCTGCCAGGAAAGGTTTTCCAAACTCTGTGAAAACTTCTGTGGAGCTTTTTTTTAAAAAAAAAAATAAAATAAAAATAAGCGTCTGGCTTCTTGGTCACAGCTAAATGTTTCAGTTTGATAACAACCTGAATAAATACCAAATGCAGTTTTTGAATAATATTTGTATTTATCCAAGATAATCTGCCTCCGAGTGCAAAACTGTTTCAATTCAGTCAAACTCAAAATCGAGAACGGAGCTCAAACTTAAAGAAAATTGTTAATGCCATTCTCAAGGTTTGTAGAAAACAACATGGCCGACAGCATCGCTGACACATCACATGCAGTTGCTTTCAGTTTACTGGGAAAGCATCAACGTCAGTCTCAGCTTCACCTGACAAAAGCTCTCCGTTAAGGTTGTTTTTACTCCTGATAGTCCAGTAGACTCGGTTCAATTGGGGACCAAAATTGAACCGGCTGCTGTGGTTCCCTTTCTCACTTTGAAAACCTGCTCCCCTCCTGTGGCGAGCAGGATTATTATTAACTCTTGGTGCAAAAAACTGATTGAAACTCGATTTATTCACTGCATGTTTGTCTGTTTGTGTAAGGTCGAGATGAAACTGCACATGAAAACGGCCCTTTAAACCATTCAGGCTACCAGCCCAATACAGACACAATCAAAACTGTCAGATGACAGATTACCCCGCGATAATAACTCAGAAATAGCCCAAATAGTTTAGATGCATTTTTATTTCTTTCCTACTTACGGAAAGTTTCTGTTTATAGGTCTGTGGTGCATTTCTACACTAAAGAAAAAGATATAAAACTTCAGATATTTCACAAAGAGATATTAACATTCATGGAAAAACCTTACATAACTTTGTATTAAAGCAGAAAGTACGGCGGCCACGTAAGAAAGGCTTACAGTACTCAATTAAATAAATAAAATATATTTAACAATAAACAAAAAGCACAAATATCAGGAAGTTGGAAAAATTCTTCTGTGAAAGCTTTACTATTGAGGTTTCTTGCTAAAATATCACTTTTAGTTTAATTAATATTTCAAAATGAGATTGCTATAATAAAAAACGACAGTAAGAAATAAAAATAAAAAATAATAGACTTTTTTTTGTTTCTTTGCAACTAATTTGCAAGTAATAAATAGGCAGGTTTTGGTTTAATACTGGAACTGTTAATCTGCACATTTCACTTCATATCTTTGTTAGCTTTAATAGTGGTGAGTTTAATGTGGGGGGAAAAAAGCTTTTCAAAACATCTAAGTAGATATAAACAGATTAAAAGTTGTTTCTAACTGGTAAAATCAACTTTTAATGTCTTTCATTAATGTCTGCATTTACATTGGAAACCAGAATTTTACAATCATAAGTTATATTCTGCTTTTTTCTCATCTTTTGACATTAAATCAAACAAAACATCTTCTGTTTTTGGTCAGTCAGGTTAACCAAAACTATTTGTATGCCAGAATAGTAACTTAGAAAAGTCTCTAAAGTTTTTCATTTGCTTTCCACTTTATTTAAATTAAATATTTTCTTATAATAACGCCGGTCCTTTTACAGGTTTCTCACAAGTTTGGATTTTGGCCCATTCCTCGTGACAGATGTGGTGTAACTGAGTCAGTTCTGGTCTCAGATGTTATGTTGTGAAAACAATACATATTTCCCAAAAACATTTCTGAGAACAGTGATGCTTTACGTTTCCATGACGTTTCTACTTCAACATATTGTTTCCTCAGATGAGCCAATCATCTTCAGGCATCGGTAAACGTCCAAAAGGTGGACAACTGCCCTGGTGACGATCTTATCACGCAAATATTAAAGAATAAAAATCCTTCTTAATGAAATAATGGTGTGTATCTCTTACTTTGATCATCATTTATGGCTGTATTCAGTTTTATCCTCACTGTGCTGCCTGTTATCCTTATTTTTCTGCTCATATAGATAGCACAAATGTACACATACATATTCTGTTTTTAATCTTGGTTTCCATTTTTTCCATTCACCTTTAATTTGTTTTTTTGTACATGTGAATTTCCTCACTGTGGGACAACAAACGATACTTCCATTCTAGTTTGACGAGAAATAAGTTGTTGTTGTTCCTCTGCGGAAAGAGTTCAGCTAGAGTGTGTTTCCCTTGTTTTTATATTTTTTTATTTTATTAATCATGGAGAAATTTTGGCCTGACAACCTTTGGGCATGAAGAGCATTTTGTTTTTGTTTTTTTGCAAAGAGCAGCACTCAAAAACAAGAAGGACCCCCAAAGGAGTTGCAAAATAAAAACAAACAACTTTTATAAATCAACAAAAAAAGGAAAAAAAATGTGATGCTGAGGCAGAAAGTTCAAAAAGAGAGACGACTCAAACGTCAGGCTGACATGGTACGAACAAAAGAGCAAGACAAGCGAAGGATCTGAAAACAAAACTGGAAAAACTCTCTACACAAGGGACGAGTAAGACAAAACCACATACTCAACAAAACTTGAGGAAGTTGAGCTAAAATTCAATCTGCATTAACTTCTCACACAATTCTAGAGGCAAACTGGGTTGTTTGGGTTACAAAAGGAGAAAAATATACCAGTAATTAGATAACAAAAATGCTTTTGAGCTTCTGCTATAAAAGTGTATTATTAAAATAATAAAAGGTTTGTCTGAAATAATACATCAAAATAAAACAATCCAATTTCTACAAGCAACTTTGCCCCCCAAGAAAAGTTGGGTGGCAACTAATTACATTTACTTTAGTAACTATTTTGAATAAAATTACTTTTAGGAGTGTTTTTACCACGTTGTAATTTTATTATGAAGTATTTCTAGTCTTACTTGAGTAAAATTTCTGGATTTTCTACCCACTGAGTGAAAAACAATAATTCACCAGACACACACCTGCAGTTTTTGTTAAAGTTTAATCAGTTTTACATTGAAAGAGACGGACTTGGAAAAATTTTCTTTTGGATGATTTTGTTATTTTTTGTTACTTATATGAATTATTTTCATTTTGGTCCGTAACATATCAAAATTTCCAATTAACTTTATATTTGGTCCATCTGATGATGTAAATTTTGAATGATTGATCATTTCGTCAGTTACTCAGTATTTGAGTAGACTTTTTATCAAATACTTTTTTACTCAACTAATTTCTAATACTTTTTATATTAGAGTAAAACTATCTTGAGGTAATGCTAATCTTATTTGAGTACAATATTTGGCTACTCTGCCACCTCTGATCGCAAGTAACTTTTCAGGAAAAAGTAAGAGCCTATTTAAAGTAACACAATTACTTAATATTGATGAAAAAAATACTAGTTCCACTGGCAAAATGTTCCACTTATAGCATTGAAAAAATGTTTGGTTACAAGTGAAATAATCTGCCAGTGGAACTCAAACTGTGTTGCTAGGAGACAGGCTAGGCTTGGCTGGCGTTGCTAGGCAACGTCGCAGGGCCCATTGATACTGAAATAATTTCCCAAAGAACTAGAACTTTTTAACCAATATTAATAATTTGAACATTTACTTGCATAGACTTTTTACTAAATACTTCTTTACTCTTACTAGAGTAATTTCTTGGACGGCTACTTTTTACTTGAGTGTAATTTTTGGCTACTCTGCCAGCCTCTGTAACGAAAGTGTTCACTAAAATCTTTGTGTCTCATAAATAATCTTCCACAAATCCAGCTTGCATATTCCTGTAGAAAAGACATAATTATATGCAACGTCACATTTCTGTATTAAAAATGTTTTTTTATTGGCTTGATGTAATATTCCCGTCTTCACTGCTGTGTTTTAATTAGCTGTAAGCAGGAAATCATCATAATTACCAGAAATAATGGATTAAAAACTTCAGTCTGTCTAATTGATCAAGATAACGTGTTTCACTTTGTGAACTGTGCAACTGAAATAATGAATTTTTTAATAATATTCACATTTGTTTTAGACTGAACAGCCTCTTATTGTTTAAAATATAAAAATCTCCTTTGCGAGCCAATAAAAAAGCCGAATTTGATTCAGATTTTTTTCAGTTTTAGTTTGTTTTTCTGGCACTAAAATATTCATATTAAGAGTAAAGTGTGACACTCCTTTAGTTTCACCTGCCACAGTTGGACAAACTGGCAAGCAGAGCTTCTTGTCGGTTACTAAATTTGTACTCCCTCTACTCACAGCTTATGCATTATTTGTAATTATTGCTGCAATTAACAGCATGTTGTCATTTGTTTCTCATTGCCAAGTGCTTCTGTGTTTAGTTGTGTCTTTCTTAGACAAAGTTATTAATGAAGCTGCTGCCATTAACGTTGTGCACTCTCTTTGTTTTTCCTTTCTCTCAGCTGGTCTTGGTAGACTGGTCAAACTGGTTCTGCAGGACTAATCAGAAACCATTGATTAGAAAATATTAGTGCAAATTTGCATTTTTGCCTCTTATGATTGTATTAAGACTTGGACTCCAATTGGATTTAAAAAAAAAAACTATTTAATAAAATCACATTAGATCTAACTTTAAGCTCCTTTTGGTCATTTGAAGTCATTTTGTAAATGCCAGTCTTTGCTGCTCCTCTGAACTTATCTTTAACATTGTCTGCCAATATTTCATCCCATTTATAACTTTACGTTTGCATGAGTGGAACCCATCAAACACAAAGTCCACTTTAGCTGGAGTTAGTTTAGTAGCTGAGCATAACCACTGAATTAGTCACCAATTTCTAATCTTAAAACTTCAACAATCACCTAAAACTGATGCTCACATGGTCAAACTGTGTGGTGGAAGTAATATTTGAAGAATGTACTTCCTCTAGATTATTTCTGTGCTACCACTTGTTGAGTACAAGCAGATTTTCCTCTTTAAGATGAGAAATGAAGCAAGTGCATCCGATGCTGAGCTACGATCAACCATAGTTCAGCCTTTTAAAGACGGATGAGTGCAGGAGCCAGCGAAAGTGGAGGTGTGGTGCTAAAATATTACATTTGGCTTTTATTATATTTTCATATGGCCTTATAGGTGACCTATTATTCTTCCTTGATCTGGTTAGGATTTATGGTCTATACAAAACACAATCACTACATTTTGTTTTTTTGTTTTTGTTTTTTTTTTTCACAAAATCATTCTTAGATAATGAGATTTTAGTCTGGTCCGTTTCAGAATGGCCTGTTTTAGGGCGTCTTGTCTCTTTAAATTCAAATAAGCTGCTGCTGGCCACGCCCCTGAAACTCAAGATTTATACTCTCATATTAAAATGCCTGCAAACAAATCAATCAAATCAATCAAATTTTATTTGTATAGCACATTTCCGCAACGAGGCATTTCAAAGTGCTTTACATCATAAATTGTACAAATGTACAATTATGCAACCGTACATCTTTAAAAAGCAGAAGTAGCGCCTCCTGCACAATGACCAATAATGCAGTGAGTGGTTTCTGGATGGTAAATCAACAATAAAACACTAGTCTTTTCCAGCAGCCATTGTACAAACGTAAGCTAGGTAAAAACACATGGCCTGTTGAATGTCTCTTAACAATCAGGAGGTTTTTGAAACCATAAAACACCTAAAATTATTAACTTATTGCCAAAAAACATATGAGTGTTTTTGTTGTTTTTTTTAAATTCTTAGTTTGTTTTAATTAACAGTTTGGACTCACGTGGAAATATAAAAATGTGCAAATTCTGCAAATCCTTAAAAATTGTTGCATAAATCCCCTGTAAGCAACAATTCTCAAGGATTAGCACATTTTGTTGATTTTTTTCTTTCGATCTCTTTAAACCTAGAGAAAATGCAGGCATGTCGATGTACATTACAAAATAAACTTTACACTGTAAAGTTTGATTTTGTTGTGAGATTTCACTGCTAAAACAAAATATTATCAAGTATTTTTATTTAGTTTCTAGTGCAAGTACCTTAGTATCTTAGTACACTGATGAAAATAAGCTACAAGTAATTTTTAGGCTTACTTTCAGTCAATGATTCTTGAATATTGATGATAGTATTAGACCTCTAACCAAAAAACGTCTTGTTTTCTATATTTTTTAATGTGTTTCGAGATGTAAACAAAGCCAGGATTTAACTTGTTTTGTTTTTAGAATCTTTTGGGTTTTGCAAAATCTACAGAAATGTCCATTTAGTGCTGATTAGCAGTATTATGAGTATGCTTAAAATAAAAACTTAATTTCAAACTACACTGCCTAACAGTAAACCCTGAACTATTGTGACATTTGGTTTCTTTCAGTTTTAATATAGAATATTTTTTCAGGAAGTTCCAGCTTCCCTTTCGTTGATGCCGTAAGACCGTCAATGGGGAAATGTTCATTTGTGTTTTAGTTACAGTTCCAGGACATTTGATATTTATGTACGATGAAGAATGAAACTGGGCATGTATTTTTACTCTACAGTGCCCGTACTTCTTCAAGCTGAAGCAGGCTGTACAATCAGTGTGTGGAAACTCGCTCTGGAACCACAACATCAGCAGTTAGAGGCTCCCAGCGGCGGCAGACATGAACCTGCCGACCAGAGAAGAGTGTGAAGGGTGGGACCACATGAAAGTGGCGCTTTTTATGTGCAAGGTGGGTTTTACAGCCGATGGCGGGGATCTATTTCCCTCTACATTTGAAGAGTCAAACAGGATGTGCTACTGATAACGTTTCTCTGCGATTACCGTCAGAATAACATGCAAGACTGCGCCGGAACTGTGACCAGGTTAAAGATTGACGGACTCAGACTTCTGGTGAGTCTATTTTTTACTAGTATTACTATTCTTGCATTAGTTTTGCAAAAAAAAAAAATGTTTTATCTCAAACTACTTTTAGTTGTCCTCCCTGTTTTATTTTAACATTAAAATGGACCAATCCTTTTTATGTGGCCTTAAAACTGCTGAGATGTGCGCAAGTAGAACCATCAAGGCGACAGTAATATGCTTAAATATTATTTTATTAATCAAAGTGGTTTTCTATCCATTTACTTTTCAACTTACATTAATCAATATGTCTAATTTCACTGTGATTGCAGAAATTAATGCAAAATCAACAAATTGCATCTTTTTTTTGCCTTTGTGTATAAATGAGTATTGAAAATTTTACAGAACAATTGTCAAAACCATTAGTTTGAAGTGATGCCAACTCCCACCAGAAGGTGGCAGTATATTTTACTTCTACACTTCTGACTCTGGCTTATTTATTTCAAGTTCTAGTGATTCATTATTCGAGAGAAATAAAAAACTACATTTATCATCAAACCTAAGCACAAATATTTCAACATTTTTTGCAAATATTTCTAAATTGGCATCAGAAAAGTTTTGATTTTCATAGAAATTTATTTGGTTTTTTTTTTTAAATCACAAATGAATTTTTTTATTTTCTGATTTTTAGAGCAAAAAAAAAAAAAAGAAAATCACAAAAAAATTGTGAAATTCTGGAGGGACTGATTGGGGTGAAAAGATGCTCAATATTATTAATGTTTTTTATTTTATAAATAGTTGCAACTTTTGGCTTATTGGGTTTATCGATACTTTCTGGCCTTTTAAGAACATTCATGATCTTAATGTGGCCCAAACTGAAATTGAAAATGTTTGACTCCCCTACTGCAAATTATTAAAATGGGGATTTTGGTATTAAATCCGTATTTTTCTATTTCTGGAAAGACGTGGGACAACAGACGGGACAGTGCGCGACTTGAACCATGACGGATCCAAACACAGTTGCTTGCATTACTTCCCACAATTTGCCCTTCCTATTACAGAAGTCAGCAAATCTGTTGCAACTTCTGCTTTGTGAGTCACTTTGATCGCTTTGGCTGCGTTTGTTTTTACTGTACGTATGTGTTGTTTCCCAGAAGTGATCATTTCAGCTGAAACAGCTGAAAGAAGTTTTAATTTGACATCAACTAACTGTTCTAGTTTTCCACAGCTGTAAATATGCATGTCTATTAACTGTTAGCATTAATCAAATAGCAATTAATCAAATTAATGTCCATTAATGATTTTGTGCGATAGACTACCACGATGTTTTGGAAAAACCTTTTTTTTACCTTTTAGAAAGATTAGACTTCTGAGTAAAACTAAGTTAAACTGAGACATCCAAGCAGCCATGCAGTGCTAATTGTTATATAATCTACTTTAAAAATGTCCATTGGTTCACAGAACTGAAAATCACTTTCAGGTGGACTTCATTTACAGATAAAATGCTTTTGAAGTTGGTTAGCGTCACTGGATTTTATTTAGGAGTATCAGAATAAAAGGGGAGGATAGTCAAAGGCAACTATTTTTTCCCCAAAATGTTTATTTCTCCCAGAAAATGTGGCAAAATACACTGATCTTTATGCTTGTGACCTTATAAAATGAACAAGTTCAGGGTAATGTATACATCTTGCCTGTCACGCTCCACATGACAGCAATAATGTATTATTTTTTCATATTATTTACTCACCTTGAGCTGCGCCTTATGTCTCACAGGCTTATTTCCCCTAAAGGAGACTCAACAGGAAATATGATCAGTCAAAAAATGATGAATGTTTCAGAGCAGAGGCTTTGATGAGCAAGGTGCCAGAGCAGAGCTGAAAAATACATAAACATAGAGATATTGACTGATAGATCCCACAGAGAGAGAGATTCAGCCCTATTAGGCTAACAAACACTGCACTGCGGTTCGGTCTAATTTCAAGTCTACCAAGTATTTCATCAGTGCACCGTTGGAGCTCTAATGCTGCATTCACACCGAACGCATTTCATGTGGGTCCAACACTTCCAGTTCAAGGCATTTGCACTTTGAAGTCAGACGCTTGATATTTTGATCTAGATAAGGGTAAATCGCATCAAAATTGCTCTGCAAGCTCTGCAAGCGCATTGGGACGAGCAGAGGCTCGGAAACATGGTGGATGAAATGTTTCATCCACCATAAAATGTTTCATTTCATCCACCTATGGTTGAAATGAAATTTGTACAATGGTGGATGAAATTGAGAGAGTGCCGCTGATATTCAGCAACATGGAGGTGCTGTTTGCTCTGTGGTGACACTAGCATGCTGATTTTGGCATGAAACTCAAACCACTGCTGTGCTGGAGCGCAGCTTGACAGGACATGCAATGTGACAATGTGGTGTATATTTGCTGATACCTCATGCAATCAATCTAGAGTAAAAGGAGATATCCACCAGACTAACTCCATTGGCCTTTAAATGAACACGGATTTGATATAACAAATTATGTGCTTATTGCAAATCAATGTTTATTAAGTTCTCCTTCATTGTTATGCATTTAAATTTATTTGAATGTAATTCTAAACACTTGCCATTTGCATTTTGTTCATTGATAAACAAAACAATCAAGCCTAAAAAAAGTCATACCAAGTATTTTGTTTTGAGTTATTTACAGATTGTGAAAGTGTGGATTTCAAACTTTCCAATGCCGTCAAACACATGAAAATTAAAAAAAAACTTTGTTCTTTATTAGTAAGTTTTGTGTGCGTCAATAACATTTAGGATTATTTGTAATTTGGAAGCGCAATGAAAGAAAAAATAGACTTGAGTTGCTTAGAAACAAAAATCCTCTTCTGCACCATTAAGTGTTAAATTATCCACTAATTTCTATCAACTGTATTTATCTTTTATGACTTGACTTCCTCTGATCATATAAGTAATGATCCTAGCCTCGTTTTCTTCCCATTGGTATCTTCAGTTTTTCTTTTGAGTGACCTGATTTTAAGCCATTTATCCACTATTATTTATTTAACCAGTCCTTTGCTAAGCTAGCTGCGGCGTCGCACTTCGAGCTGACGTCACGGCAAACAAACGGTCGTTTACATGCAGTACCACGTGGACCACTAGGGGCGCCCGCGGACCACCAGTGGTCCAGAGACGACAGTTTGGGAAAGACTTTTTTTTAATTTATTATACAAAGCCGATTTTATGTTAAAATGGCCTGCCAAAGAGTTTATAACTGATTGTTTCACTCCGTTATAAATCACATATTATTGTACAAAAGTATAAATATTGCAGTCAAATTTTAAAGTGTAAAAGACACTTGGTTTTAAGGCACACCGTTCTTTTTCTAATTTGGACCAGCGGCTTGAATTTTTCTCTGGCAGTGAAATGTCTGTTCCTTTATTTTGCAAAAACATTCTGGCAGGATTCTGTGTTACATCTGTGAAAATCTAGCAACGGCCCAGAACGGACGTGTGATGTAGCAAAATCCTGAGACATTCCAACTTCATGTTTTGTTTGAGGAAGAGATATAGCGAGAATATTTCTACATGTTTCCAAAGACATGTTTTATTTCATCTCCAGTATCAGAAAGCTCCAATCATGGATAATTGGGAAGGATTCAGTTTTAACCAATGTAAAGCATCTGGGTGCTCAGCGAGGGGAGATTTCAGGAGAAAAGCAAAAAAAAATAAAACATTTATGAGCTTTGTTGGATTAATTAGGAGCTTGAGTGATTTTAGAGAAATGGGTCGTGGTCTTTTGGCAAAGACAAAAATAAAAAATAACCTTACAATCACTGACACTACTTCATTTTTGTTTACATTTTGTGAAGAAGGAAGTTGTGCTCTATGTCTTCTTCATTGGTCATTGATGCAACGTCACCACCGGCAAAGAGGGGAACAGGTTTTTCAAAACGTGGTTTGTTTGACAGTGCAGTGTGAAAGCAAAAAATGCAACAATTTAGCAACTTTGATCCCCAATCAAACCGTGTCTACCAGACTACCACTTAGTATGGTGGTGGTAGCTTCATAATGAGGTTCTGTTTTTCTAGTTCACTGCAAAATGTGTGAAATATGAAGCATTTCTCCTCCCCTCATGAAAACATACACAAGGTTTAAGGTAGGCAGAGTTGAATGGTTGTTGAGTGGACGAAGTAGGCCAACACTAAGCGTCTGGCCCAGAACTGAACCCTATTTAAAATTTATGGACTATCTTTAATAGCCCTGCATTTCCAAGGAAACCAGCTAGTTTCACTCTACTATTACTTTTATTCTACTATTTGTGCCAAGAAGAGTACTTGATGACTACGGCTCAGTGGGTAGCGTTGTTGCTTTGCAACTCTGTCACATGTCGATGTGCCCCTGGGTTCAGTAGCGCCTGCAGCTGTGCGCACTGTGCATATCTTCAGATTTTCCTTTAAGTTAAAAAGAATAGTTTTTTTTTATTATCCAACCTTCTTCATTATTAACAAAACTCTAGAGAAAAAAAGATATTTTGTGTGAAAACATCTTGTTTGTAGCCTTGTACACCTTGCACTGGGAGGGACACGTGTCCGTCTTAAAACTAAATGTTTTTTAGTCAGTTTACTTTTGTTTTCTTGGCAGCTTGGCTCTCTTTTTGTAAGCTAAAAATTAACAAGCGTAGTTCTAAGATGGGTGAGTGGACCCCACATAAGCTTTTTACCATGAACGCATGGTAAAAAGCGTTCATGGTAAGTTTGTGGTTTTGCAAACTGAAGGGCCGACCGTAACATCTGCCGCGCTTTTATTGAGCGTTGCTCTAAAACTGCCGGAGAGTTAAACAGGGAGAATGCGAGCAGCAGCGTTCTGATCAGCTGCAAACTTTAGGTTTGTGCGACACGCACATGATGTGTGTTAGAGATGTGGTTGTGCTCTTGTGGGTCAGGTGCAGTGATAGTTTTGGGCGTACCCTCTGATAATATCCTGAAGGCGCCCCTGCCTGGGTTAATGCACTAAAGCGCTTTGGCTTTAGTGCATTAACTTTTACGGTCATCGTAAAAGTGTCATATAAGCTCAGTCCGTTCATCTATACACCATAATCTCTTTGAGTCCCACCTTGAAAAAAGAAACTGTTCCAATAAGTGATAAAATGTCCAAAATTATTCCAAAATTCCTGCTGATATTTGTATAAAAACACCTGAAAGACACCGCAGATTGTTAGCTTATGATGACAGCTGGCTCTGCCATGGAAAATATTCAAAGTTAGCCTCTTACTTTCCCTGTCAGTTTATCAGATAGAATGAAAGGTGTGGATAAATACAGTCTAATTCAGAGTACTACAGCAGGGCTGAGGATGACAGCCAGTCAGCACAGTGAAGATAAAGGTAATCTCTCTTTTTGAAGTCAGATTTGCTCACACAGGTAGACAAGGTAAGAAGAAAATACATGTTGCAGATCAAAGAAGTGTCACGCTGCATCTCTGGGAGGCTGCCTGTTTGGCAGCTTTGTAAGGAAGTTACTTTTAGCTTTTGTGTATCACATCAACGGTACAAACAAAGGCCAGTCAGAGGACAGCCCATCGATGGCAACACATCAAATAAACGCATTACAGCATCCAGGTTAAGAGATGGGCTTCACATTAGATGTTTTCAAAATGTAAACCGTAGCTCCGTTAAAAGAAGGAACAGCTTTTATGGATTAGATCAAAAATTATACCAATTTGGTCTGTAGATGCAGACGGAGACTTTTAATTTGGAATCAGGGTGAAAATTGTAACTAGTATAATTTTCTTACTTGGGAAAATATGAAGTACAACACAAAGTATTTGTCTTTTAATAACTAAGTTTAAACAAAAGGTAAAACTGAGTTTATCCCGGGACTTTTGCTGAAAAGTCAACTTTGCTGCACCTAAATCAGCTTTTATACTTTCTTAAATTTAGATATATATATTAAAATAAATGTATTCAATCAAACCCAAATTAAACTGAAAACCAGACATATTTCTTTTAATACAGCAAAACAAGCAAAATTAAAATAGTAGTAAGTAGTACATTTCTGTCAAAGAAAACTGAGTAATTTCAGAAATGTTCTTGAAAAGTTTTCATCAGAAAACTTTTACAAAAAAGTAGATAATTTCTGAATTTCAAATGTCGAAACTTTTCTTAGAAATTTAATACAAAAATTTTCAAAAGTTTTCTAGAAAATTTCTGAGATTAATCACAAAATGTCTGAATTTTTGGTGGAAATTTACTCCTTTTATTCTATCTACAATGGACCAAAAAAAAATGCTTTCAAATTTTGGATCTACAATAAATATCGAACTACTTTCTTTGCTACATTTTTGTTTTTTTTTTAGCCCATGTGGCAAAAAGTTTTGACGCCCCTGGATTAGATGTTGCTAGAATCTAATTTTATCCTCATTTTGGTTCGAAATATGACGGAAAAACTGCAAATACAGACCAAATGTTTTGGGTTATGAAGGAAAGAAAAATAAAACATCTGTGATTCTGGAGCGTTTAAAGCCGCCGTGTGAACATGTTGGGGTCAGGAGACATCATGCAGCGGCGGTGAAAGAACTAGAGGTAATATCGTGAGCATGTAGCTGTGAAACCGTTCTGTCTGCTGCAAAATTAAACTCATTTTTACCAAAAACAAACAAACAAAAAAAAAAAGAAACAACTTGAACAAACCTGTGAACAGCAGTGTTACTTGCTGGGTTGACATTTCACCAGCAAACCACATGTACAGAAACAATGGCCGCATTCCTCGTGCCTGCTTTTGGTTGAAACCGAGATTTCACTCTCCACTTATGGTCAATTTTAATCAGAAGAGAAACAGAATTTTTTTTAAATTGCTGCTTGGAAACTGTAACTACTAGCAACCCAGGTTTTCATTGTTTTAGCTCAGTGTTTAAGCTCCATAATACCAGCTGAGGTGTTTGTATTTGGAAATGTTTGTGGTTACAGTAGCTGTTGGGTTGTTAGCTGATCAATCAGAATCAAAATCGGTTTAAATGGACAAGAATTTGAATTACAGACATCATTTATAACTGTTATACGTATAGAGGAAATAAAAACATAAAAAAACCTTCATTTGTTGTCTTCAGCTTATCCAAAATTGGGTCAAAAGAGGAAATAATTGATTATTGCAGCTATTGCCACCTTTTAGATGGCAGCCATGTTGTGTTGTGAAACCTCAGGTTGGTGGTGGACCTCTGATTTTCCTAAGGGAGACGTTGCAGTTGAGTTGTCCAAATTGGAACGTCGACAACAAATAAAGTATTTCTGCTGGAAATTTTTCCCTTTAAGTAAAAATATACCGTATTACACCATTTTAAAACCTCAAAAACAGTTTGCTTCTAAATAGCTAATTAGCTTTTAGCTTATTTCCGCCAACAAGCTGAATTTATTTTCACAACTACTTCCCCAGAACGGGCTGCACAGTGGCGCAGTTGGCAGAGCTGTTGCCTTGCAGCAAGAAGGTTCTGGGTTCGATTCCCGGCCTGGGGTCTTTCTGCACGGAGTTTGCATGTTCTCCCTGTGCATGCGTGGGTTCTCTCCGGGTTCTCCGGCTTCCTCCCACAGTCCAAAAACATGACTGTCAGGTTGATTGGCCTCTCCAAATTGTCCCTAGGTGTGAGTG
>CAEGAE010098359.1:0-25296 GCA_903067095.1 Girardinus metallicus
TCCATCCATCCATCCATCCATCCATCCATCCATCCATCCATCCATCCATCCATCCATCCATCCATCCATCCATCCATTCTATAAAAAAACAGTGATCCATTTATATTTTTAACCAGTAACCAAAAGAGGACTGAAAATTCTGGAAATTTAAACAATTTTGACATTAAAAATGTACAAACATCCACATTTATTAATTTAACAATATCTCCATGTAAATAACATCTGAAGCTGGCACACGTTTCTTTTACAGATTGAGCCTTTTGTCAACACTTAAACATAGTAATTATAGTCATGTGGCAAGAAGAGAGAGCACAGTCTGTCTCTAGGCAACTTCAATAACACCCATGTTTGATTTCAGGCAGTAAATATTCAATTTGCACTGTCTGTGTGTGCACACTCAAAACCCCACTCTCTGACAAGTCTTCACATATTCTTCAAGAGAATTGTAAACAATTATAATCTGTCCATTTGATTCTGATGGGTTTTACATTTATTATGTTAAATTTTTCTGAAAACAGGCCAGAATGTTGCACTTACAACCTTTTCTGATCTCTGATAACTGTAATTAGAAATAATCTCCAAACTACTTATTATGAACACTGTTTTACACAAGTAGTTTTCCTAACGAGTTATATATTTTTTATTTATTTAATGACTCATACTTTCTTTTAACATTTTTGAACCTGAATCTTTTATTCTGTGTTGTTGCTGTTGGTGTATATAAGATCACACATGTAGTCACTCTTCAAGGTTATCCATGAACAGCCATAGTGTGTCCTCCCCCTTCGCTTTTAGCTCACAAAAGGGTGAACTCTGTGACCACCTCTCCATACAGGCATTGCACTTGCATGCATAGCCTGTTTACACACACATATACCAACACACATTCTCTTCTCAGATTATCTAATGCATTTGTCGTTTCTCACTTCATAATGCTTAAATGATGCATCAGTAGTTTGGCATGCTTTTAACAGGATTTTCCTACGTGCTGTTCCTCATGTTGCAGTCAGAGGATGAGGAGTCCGCCCCTCCCCCTCTATACATACAACTTACACATGAACTCACCGACCGCCCGCCCCCCACCTTCCTCTTTCCAGCCATATACATTGCATACATAGCAGGGCGTAGCCTTGTTTGTTTTGCTACGCATTTCGCTTATCCCAACTGCCCAGACTGCCTTCTGTGATCAGGAAAGCAAAACACAGGTTAACCTTTGGCTGCAGTAGCCAAAAGAAAGGGATCTTAGTTGAATGTATGGAAGAGGCACCGGGTTCAGAGAGCTTACCATCCCCCTCCCGCTGTCAGAATTCCCCTGCAATACATGAACCGCCTGAACCTACTTTGAGTTTATGCTTGCTGAAGACCACCCCCATCATTTCAATCCTTCCACTTCTCTCCCAACTAATTCCCATCCCCCGCCTGCTTCCCCCTTTCTCTCTATCATTTTCTCCTTTAAAAAAAAATAAAAATCATTATCTCTGATATTGACAATCCAATTGTGTCAAGTCTAAACTTATGGATGAGGCATTTCTCAGCAGGTTGGATCAAAGTAAAGCACATTACGTTACAGTTTACTGGATCTTAATTTTTGAATTAGAACCACCTCAATTTGATGAACAAACTGAAGAACACTTATTTCAATTAAGTAAACAGTCCAATCATCTTAGTTCGGTCAAGTTTTTTCTTTACTAATGTTGACATGATCTCTGTAATAACATTACCTGGAAGTCAGTAACCTAGATGTTTTCTTTCTACTGACAGGAACTAAGAGATCAGGTATGAAGGAATGTGGAAGGTCAAAAGTACAAGTGCGAGTGTTTGAAAGTAGACAACAACATCAGAAATCTTATCTCCCTCTGGGAAGACGCAAGCACAACATAATGACTAAACTGTAAACGAGGGCCCCTCTTTACCCTCATCGCTCTTTTTTTCTGTGAGTCAGAGGCAAACATGTCCCATTTGAAGACAGCGTGGAAAAAACCAACTCACTGCAGCTTTGTTTTCCCCAGTCTGCACCTGCAGACTGGTTTTTCCTTTCCTCCTTTAAATTTAAGGAGATTTTGTATAAATATTCAATACTATCGATATTATTTCTCACTAATACTATGAAAAGACAAGTTCTTGATGATTTTTAAAAATTAAAGTTTGGTTTTCATAATTTTGCATCTCCATCTGCAGTTTCTTGCAAACATTTTCATGTCTCTTGAAAAATTTACAACCACAGAGTACATATGGCCACCATTCCATGTGTACAGAGAGGCTGAACACTGCCATTCTTCTGAACATTCCTCTTTGCAAAAAAGCTCCAGCTCAGGCAGACTACATGAACAGAAACTCAACCTTCAAGTTTTTTCACAAATTCAAAACCGGATACATGACTGAACCATTCTAAAACATAGGTTTGCTTTAAACCAGAGGTCTGCAACACCCTTCCTCAAGTGCTACAGTCCTGCAACCTGTAGATGCATCCCTGCTCCAGCACACCTGAGTCAAAAGGTTCAATTACCTCCTTGGCATGGAAGTAAGTTTTGCAAAAGCCTGGCAATTAACTATTTATTTGATTCAGGTTTATATGTGCAGGGATGCATCCAAAAGGTGCAAATCAGTGGGACTTGAGAACTGCTGATCTCAAGTCCTGCTGAGTTAAACCATTCCTTTGAGGCTCTGACTGTATATTTGTTATTGTCTGTTGGAGGATTTACATGAGCTCCAGTTTAAAGCGTTTTACAGCCTTTTACAGGTTTTGAACTCTACCCACATCTCAATCAACTCTGACGAGTTTCCCTGCTGAAGAAAAGTTCCCCCACAGCTCCATGTTCCCACTGTCATGTTTCAGGGTGGACATGGTGTGTTTAAGGTGTTTTCTGCCACACATAGCATCTTGCACAAAGACCAACAAGTTCAATTTTGTTTCTTTTGTTCAGTGCACTTTCTCCCACGTGTCTGCTGTGCCCAGCCCTTTTGATTTCATGGCATTTGCGTTTCCTTTGGTTCAGGTTCTGTGTTCTGTGTTTATGCTAATCTTTTATTTTTATTAAATATTTTACTTTGCGTATTGGTGTTTGTTTAGGTTTTAGCTACAGTTCTGGTATTGCCATATGTATTGGGTTTCCCCCTAGACTCTGCACATTAAAAGCCAGTCTGCTTCTGTCTTTGGTGGATCCTGTGCTGTGTGGTCATGATATCTGGTTCTCCTAAGCTTCTATCTCTGTGTTTTTTTGTTCTCTCTAATCTCTGGACTTTTCTTTCCATTAAACACAGCATCATTTAAGATCGTCCCTTAGTCTTGGCATGCTCTGATGTTGAAGTGAACTTCTTGAGATATTCAAAGCGTGGGTTATTATCTTATTAACTAACCCTGTTTTATATTTCCCCAGATCTTTATCCCTGACCTTTTTTAACTTCACAGTAATTCACTTTCAGAAAAAAAAGTAAGAAATAGAAAAACATTTTAGAGGTTGTGCTATTGAAAGGTGCAGTATGTCATTAAAATATTTCATATTGTAGGCCAATATAAAACAAAAAAAAAACATTTTTTATGAAGGTCGCGCTACACAGAACCTTTAGCTCATGTAAAATAAGTTTTCTTCCCGAAATATATGAATATAATGAATGTTGAAATAAAGCTGAGCTCCATGTCATTCTTTGCCAAATCAAATCAAAATCAAATCAAATTTTATTTGTATAGCACATTTCAGCAACAAGGCATTTCAAAGTGATTTACATCATAAACATAAAAACAAAGTCATGCTACAGGGAGCCAGTGGAGGGACCACAAACATACATCTGCAGACAAACATGTGTGCAGCAGTGGGAAACGGGGGTTTTCACATGACAAGGAGACGCTCTGCTGGTGAATTTATGAATGGATCCAAAGGACACGCCCCCTGCGGAGACTCAACCAACAGCACGCGCACTGGCCTTAACCACGCGCCGTGATGGAACGCTCGGTAACCAATGGGAAGCCGGAGAAGGTTACCGCTGTTGCATAATTTGTGTGAGGCGCATCACGTTTAGGAGGACCGCTGCACGGTGACTGTTTTACAGCATTTGTATTTAATCTATGCTCGACTCCACGGAGTGATGTCATTCCCATCAGAACACACTCGGCTGGATGGCTCCAAAGCGTCAATAGAAAGTCAACCCAGAGAGCCAGTTAATATTTTTCCCTCTTTTTTTTTGGTGCACAAAGAGGGCGAAAAAAAAACTACTAGTTAATTCAGTTTAATGGGATACGTCAGTGACAGTTTAGGAGACTCTGATTCATCCTGCAGAGGAGCAACTGGGTTGTTAAATTATTTAATGTTGAGCGCTGAAGGTCTAGGATTTGCACATTGGATTAAATAATATACTATATGATACACTATATTATTTGTTTTGGGACATATTTCCCCCACCAATTTCTCTGTCCCATGTAAAGGGCTCCTCCATGTGTTCACATTTAATAAGCATTTTAAAGAACATTTTGACATGTTTAAGTAATTAAAAAAAAAAAGTGTGAATCTAAAGCATGACAGAAAAAAAAAAACATTCTCAAAGCAGCATTATCAAACCCCCCCTAAAATAACACCCAGAGTGATGCAACTTTATGTAATTCAGACGAAATTAAAGCTCAATTTCTCTTTGACCATTTTATTAGCTCTCAGTTTGCCACCTTAGTTTTTTTAAAAAATATTTATTTTAAATTATTTTATTTATTTTTTTGCATTTATTTTAGCAAAACACAAATTTGCAAAAAAAAAAAAAATCACTTGGATAAATTGTTATGTAATCAAATCCATATGCAGCAGTTGTAATAACACAATAGAAAATCAGACATAAAATATATATTACAAAAAATAAACTACTAATTTTTATTATGTAAAGAATAATTTCTTTTTCAGGAATGATGCCAACAAACAAACTTTATGCAGTGTTGAAAATTGGCCTCTCATACGGATGAAGGACGGAGCACAGCAGTAGGCGGTTGCTGGGATTTAGATTTCATTAGAGCTCCACCTAGTGGTTTGAATAATTATCAACTTAGAGTGGATGCAAAGCGTCTGTAAACACCAACAGGGCCATTCAAACACATTAATATTATTTTAAACCATATAATTTGTTTTGGATAATAGACTGAATAATACTCTATGTTATTTAATAACCTAACCCTGCTGTAAACTTTGCCACAACTTCCCCAACCCTGACTTCTTCATGGTTGATGGTCTTCATGATGCTGTGTTCGCTAATCAACCCCTCCCTTCTCAATAACCAGAAAAAAAAATCTGTATTTGCAGCAATAAAACCTTTTTATAACTGGTAATCATCTTTGTGCATGTTTCCACTGGTATTTTGATAGTTTGTCTTTCATTTTCAAATCTCTATGGTTGAAAGGCCTCCTTGCCATCACCCTAATCTCCACAGATTCTTTATCAGATTCAAGTTAAGGCTCTGGCTTAGCCACTCCAAAACATTAATTGGCTAAATTAGAAGGTTATCTTAAACTTAATCTTTCACTGGTGTAAATAATTTCCATCTTAATTAGCTTTAAATGACAGGATTTTAATACTCCTGCAGTGGTCACATTTTAGAGAAGGATAGGAGACCTATAGCATTCAGAAAGTTTGAGGTACTGTTGGGGTCAAGGTTACAAAACAAAGCAGATGTCAACTGTAGAGCATGAATAATGAGGAGCTTGGACTAGTAGCTATGCTGCAACTGCTAAGAACACAGATGATCCTTTAGTTTGTGAAGGAGACAGGAGAGTTAAATCAAGACATCACAGCTGCTGATAATGAGCGTAATCAGTGCAGAGTAAGTGAAACCCCCAGATGCTGCTTGGATACGGCACAGGACATTACAATGTATGTATATGATGTACTGAATCATTTATTTATTCCAGATATTGTTTAGTGATCCAGGTTATGGGTTACTCTCTCTGACCCACTCCCTGGTAGCTGAAATGTTAGGAATTTTCAGCCATTTTTTGATTAAAAACAATCCATTATGGTTTGTCATGTATCAGCACTGGATTGGTCTTTAGTTCACCAATGAATAGGTGGGGGAAAATACTCCAAATATGTTTATTTTTACCCCAGCAGTTATTAGAGTGTGACGTATTTGGAAAACAGCCCATTCATTCAACTACTTCAATTTACTATTATTACCTGTGACATGGCTTCAATTGTCCAAAATCCACAACACAATTTTTATTGACTAATTTAATTGTAAGCAAAACATGTAAATATAAAAAAGAAAATACACACTATTAAAAATACAGAGATTTTCTGTGCTCATCCAAATGGACTGGTGCTCAGAAATTTACAGAAGTCCACCTACTTAAAAAAAAAACTTTAACTAAATGATTCGCAAAACCAGACTGCATGTTGAGGAGGTAATTAAGCAATTAGATTTAGTTGTGTTGAACCAGGGATGGCTGGAAAAGTTGCAGGTCCACGATCTCATGAGACCTTCAAGTTTAAAGGTTTTTCACCAGCTTTTAATAGCTTCATCTCAATTTATTAAATGGTGAAATATGTAATGTATTCTCATAAATTTAGGTTTTAGTTAATGTAGCACTTTTTGAAGACCAGATCATATATTTAAACCATACAAAGAAATGTCTACTTTCTTTTTTAAAAATAACATCACCTCTTCATTTTCTGTTTTCTATTCAACCATGCTTCAAATATTTAATATATTTCTTCAAGTGTGAAATCTTTGGAAAAAATACTCTTATCAGTCACCTTTGGTTCTGATCTGGTCCATCCCTGATTTGCACCCATCTCCAACAAGCAGCCATCTTTTCATTCTGACCATTTCTCTCTATCCGTGTCAAACTACGGGCCTTCTCTGGAGCCATGCATGCCGGACCGGATTCAGCATGTTAAACAGAGCTGTAGCAGGTGGTATTATTGGACCCGGTCCCCTCATCTCCCCCCACCTCCATCTCTCCCTCTCTTGCTCCTCATCTCCCAGTAAGCCCTTATTCATTTCTGCGTATGGGCAGGAGGGTGAACATGGACTCGTTGGGTCTTTTTGTCCTGCTAATACCTGCGTTTTTCCACTGGACAGCTGCTTCTTCTGCTGGTAAGATGTTCATTAACATGAAAATAGGCCTTGTGTGATCATGTATTGTCTGTGTTTTGGGTTAGGGAGGCAGAGAGTGAGCTTTAGTAGAGGAGTAATCATTCCAGAGTGAATTTGTAAGGATTTTGAGAACTGCTGACCACTCTCTTTGAGCGTCAACAACTTCTCTTTTAGGACTGTAGGGTGAAAGGTGAAATTTGAGTTTGAATTTCAAGTCTTTTATAGGAGACCTTTCTTGTTTTCCTTTTAGATGAAATCAGCTGGAGCTATTCTGGTAAGTTCATGCTTCATAATATTCTTTGAATAGCTAAACCTCAGTGAAATGCATAGCAGACTTTTTATTTTTTTATTTATCACAACAGATCCAAAAGGGAACAAACAAGATTGTTGGTTAGTATGTGGATATAATTATTATTTAGAGTCAAACTTTTAATTTTCTGCTAATAGCTGGACAAATCCTGAAATAAATAAAATAAAAATTACTTTTACAACAGTTTTTCTATACCTAATGAGTAACGATAAGTTTTTTGAGAATAACAAAACAATGTTCCCCAACTATTGGAAGCTCTCATAACTTTGGCAGAATTTGTGCCTTTGCCCTCGTGTTTCACTCTCTCTATTTTCCTCCCTTTCCCTCTATGTCTGTATTAGTTACAGTTGAACAGGCTGGCATGAGAACAGCAATCTCACAGGGTGTAGGAAAGGGGGCTGGAGGGTGATGGAGAGGAGCAAAGCAGGAGAAAAGATGGAGGAAAGAAGGCAGGTGCATGAGGATAACTGTGTTGCACTGAGATGGGACGAGTTTGAGGGAAAAGCATACCGAATTGTTCAGCGTATTGTTGCAGCTCACAATAACCTATGTGTTTATTGTGCTGTCGACTCACACTGGCTGCCTGTGAGCCGCACAATGAGTGTGTGGGAATGAAAGGGGCGCACAACTGACCACCTTCTGCATGTATTCAGGGGAGCAACACTAACGCATCATTCTTGGAGTAATTTTTCAGAGACTGCTTTGTATTTCTACATAACTGTTCAGACTTTTTAAGGATACATGGATGTGCAAAGACACACGTTTGGTGATTTACTTAATTAGCTTTCTGTAATCCAAGCCATTCACTGCAGCTGAATAAGAGACGGAGAATTGTGTCTGTATTATTCTCCCAACATGCAATGCTGCTGTTGGCTTTTCTCATGTACAACATTCTGTCACACTAAGAAATTAATTACATGCTTCGTCGTTTGTGTGCATTGTTTTCATGGCTGCGTTCAGGACAGGAGCAGCGTTCTTGGTGAGATAGTCAAATGGCTGTAATTGCTTCAGAATATTTGGCCTCTGGTGGTTACTATGGAGAAGATTATGAACGATGCGGGGCAGAGTTTCAGGGAACATGTGATGTGTGTGAAATTCCCACCTTCCTCACATCGAGTACATCTACGTGCAGCCCTCGGCCCCTGATGATATTTTGTGTGGACCCCAATTGTAATTCAAGTATGTCACAAACCAGCCGGCAAGTAAAATATGTTTGTGTAGATGGATACGTTTTGTAATGCAATTGTTTCAAGTGTTATTTATACTTGCTTACCTTAAAATATAAAACATCAGGCACAACAGCGTTTCTGTGTGAGTTTTTGGTTAATTTAACCCTGTGTCTGTGTCTCGTTCCCCTGATTATCTCAGGGGATAATCAGGGGAATGAGATTATCCCCCGAGACATCGCCATCGATCCGATGGCGATGTGTTTTGCTATTGGATCCTTATCTTAACTGTCGTGTGTCATTGTCTTGTCAAGCTTTCCACTTGCTACCAGTGTTTGAGCTCCTAGCCTTTTGCTCACCTGTGCTGCCTGGACTACTCACTTGAGATCTTCATTAAATCATCAAACTCAGTTGCTGCCTCTTCCTCTCTGCGTTTGGGTCCACACCACAACTACCACAAATCATGACAGTTTTTCTTTTATCAGTCAATTTTGCCAATTCCTTTTTTTTTTTCTATTTTAATTTTATTACATTTTTAGGACCACAAATATCCATCAACTTTTACTCCTAAATAAATAAATTTAACAAAAACAAACAAACTTGGACACTAATCCTGGCACAATACATGAAGTGTTTACTTAAAATTGGGAATAGGCCAAAAAAAACTGTTCAGACCAGCAAAATAGAAATGATTTAACCCAAAACAAAATTGGGTAAAGATGAATGGAGTAAGAATAAATGCATTTTTATGTTTTCATGTCAGCCTTTGAGCACCACTGCTTTAGCCAATCAAACATAATTCATCATTTAGAATAAAACTGCATATAAATGAATAAAAACAAAAGCATTTATATATTTAAAATGGTAACCTTTATGTACTTTAGGGGATATGATGTGATGGAACATAACATTGAGGAGTAGAAGGAAATTATAAATGATTTTTAAAGTCTTTAAAAATGATATGGAAAAAATTTTATTTTGTGTTTACCACACACCTGTTAATGAAATACACGAGTTACAGCCTCCGTTAGAGAACATTGGTGAATAAATGGCACCATGTGGACCAAAGATCAGATCAGACAGGTCGGGGAGAAAGTACACAATGTTCAATCTGTAGATGTGCAACAGTGCTAAAGATATACCCAAGAAATGGACTTGAAGCTGTGAAAGTTGGTTCTACACAGCGCAGACTCAGGGGGGCTGAATCCAAATGTCTGCGCACTGTTCACTGTTTTATTTGTAAAGCATTTTGAAAGCCATATTTTTTTCCTTGCACTTTAATATGATGCACTTGTTCTCACATAAAATCTCAATAAAATACACTGAAGGCTGTGATTTTAAGTAAAAAGCCATAGACATACTCTTTTCAAAACATTGCCCCTGGGTTTAGGTAAGTGAAAAATGTGAGTAGCGTTTCTGTTTTCCCAAAGCATTTCTCCCTTCGCAAACTGAATTCAGGTTCTTTGTCTCGCATGTCACATCCTCTTTCTTTCTATCCTCATGCTGCTGTAGAAGGCCTGTCCTTTTCCTCTGATTAAACTCATGCTCAGTGAGACCATTCTCCCATTTTCTTGCCACTTCTGTTGCCCAACTTAGAAACATTCTGTTGAAAAGTGGTTTTATTCACTGAATGAATGAGGTGTCTCTGACATTTGGCAGAAGTAAAATTTAATTAAGTCAACCCATTTCTTCAGTGCATATAAAATACTTTAAGTGAAATACCATACAAGCTAACCCCCACCCCAATTTTATTTTTAAATTAACAATCAAAAATCTACATTAAATATTTAAACATCATCAAATAAAACTGAGATAAAATTAACTGAGGCTAAAAAATTAAGCTACTCAATCAAAACAAAGGACGGTAAGAGAAAAGGGGTTTGAGGAGATATATAAAATAGTGAATGCTGAAGTTTAATTTCACTTGAAAATGTAGAAACAATTTCACAGTTAATTTAAGAGAATAAATAACGTTTAAAAAAAAAAAGCCTTCTTGTTAGTCGTGTATGTTGTACTAATAAAACACAGGACTGTGTCTTCTATATATGGCAACTTTATTTGCCCCACGCTGCATGTATGTTTTGGGATTGTTCTCTCTGGAGCAGCTGAGCATGGACGCACAGACAACCACAGTCACGTTTCGGAGCTTCTGCTTCTTCTTAAAACTACTTCTGCTTATAACAGAGATTTTAGTAGCAGATTCTCTAAACTTCTGGGCCTGAACAAAAATAACTACTCAAAATGTTTTAACAATAAAATCACATAGCTAAATAAAATATATTAAGTAAATTAATTAAGTCTTTTATTCATTACTTTGAAAAATGTAAATAAGGAAAACTAAATATTTCCAGGTGCAACATGTATAAATAAAAAGCAGAAAAATATGACTTTAACACAAAATATGTTGAACTTTATGTAAGGATCAATGTTTCATCCATCATTTGCTTCAAGAGGCTGCAAAACGCTACCGCTCAAATTTTAACTAACACTCAGAGGTTTGAACACATTTCCCACTTTTTCAGCTTTGCCTTAGTGGCTGCACGTTTCTTAGGATTCATTTTAAAGTTATTTTTTGAAATCCTATCACATCTCTCTGAGCTATTGCACCCTTGTGCATTTACCATCCTTGAAGGACAGCTGATGAGCTGCTCCTCACTGTTCCTTGGACTGAGTTGGATCATGTTGTTGAAAAATTTGAGCTCAGATATTAGTCAGACCTGTCTGCTTTTAAATCTCTTCTGAAATCCCATCTCTTTACCGTGGTCATTTCAGGTCATTTTTAAATTATGTGTTTTTTATTGATTTACAATTTTCATATTTTATTTTTGATTTACATCTTACTTGGACGTTGTGTGTTTCCATATTTTATTTTTAGCTTGTCTACTTACAGCACTTCGGCCCTGTGATTTAAAAATTGTCGCATAAGAAAATGTGGGATCCTTTCATATCAGCAGGAGCAGTTTTGTTTTGTCAGTAAAAGATCTGTGGAAAAAGGAGCCAAACATACCTTTTTGTGTTAAAGCTAAAAAAAAAAAAAAAAAAAAAAAAACTCTTCTTAAATACTAGTAGAGCAACAAGGCTGTCAATAGTCAGTTGTATTAATGCATAAAGACTCTTATACATACACACAGTGAAGTAAAGCATTTTTTCAGTCAAGCAATTCTAACTAAATTTCTTCTTCTTTAGCTCAGTTTGCATTTCTATTTGCTGAATTCTAGAAGGAGAGTTTAATAAAAAATATATTTTTTAATTCTTCCCTCAAAGTCAGAAGAGTGGATACAATGATTGCTGCACACTAAGTTGACTAAATTGTAGTTGCACTTAAATGTGTCTTACATCATTGACTGTGTGTGGTTGTGCATGTCTTTTGAACAAGATTCAGCTTACTCCGATGAGGCCATGAATGTAAATAGAAAATAGTAGAATAACTGTCCTGTATGGCTGGAGGCCGATCAATGGAGGCTTTTCACTGCATTGCTCAGCGCCAGTGAACTGTGTGATTGGGTGACATCACTGTTTCTGTCTTTTCTCTGCTAAAGGTTTTGCTGGTCAGTCTGAGTGGTCAGAGTATTTCCCCGACTGTGGTGGTACTTCCCAGTCACCTGTGGATGTGATAACCACTCAGACTAAATATGACCCCAGTCTGGTGCCTGTGATGCCGCTAGGCTACAGTCAGCATGGCAGCCAACCCTTTTCGATGCACAATAACGGACACACAGGTAACTATGACAGCAAGCTCACTTGGTCCCATTAAGAGCTTCTGTTGTGTTGTGCATTTTTAGCTGTTCTGTTTACCCTGCACTCAGACGTAACCTGGCAGCACAGTTTTACTGCCAATTGAGACATCAGGTAACATTTCAGGAAATACCATGTCTGCTTTTAGGAAAACAAAATCTGCAAGTGATCCCAGTCCTTGCTGGCTCAATAGATTTTTCTCCTTTGCAGTGATTGTTGAGCTGCCAGAGTGGATGGGACTTGGGGGGCTACCGTGGTTCTTTGCAGCCGTTCAGCTGCACCTTCACTGGGGGAATGGAGGACCAGGTCTAGGGGGCAGTGAACACACCATCAATGGGAGGAGTTCAGATGCAGAAGTAAGTTTAAACATTGTCTTTTACCTTCCTATATTAGCTGCAGAAAGTTATAGCACTGCACCAGAAAAATAACCTATGTTGCACAAACTACATTAAACATGTTGCTTCTTTGTTCTAAGATTTCATAAAATTACAATCCACAATGACGGTCACAGATTTCATTTTTTTTTGGATACTGATAGTTGCCTGATAAGCAAAGCTTTTCGAAGACCCTTAATGAATTTTAATGTACCCAGTTTTAATAATGCAGGATCAGGATTATTGGTCAGTATATATAAAAAAACTGAGTCATCTGAAAAGTGTCAAAATTTAAGATGTTCAGGAACAGGAAAGCCGACAGGCTCAAGTCGATCAAGCAGCTGAAGCATCAGAGTCTAACATTAATATTTTCTCAGAAAGGTGTGAAGTCCCTGCTCTAAAATTGTATACCTTTAAGTTTGGCTAAAATTAGCTGCTGCTCATATGGATAAACTAAATGCCTGCCTAAAGATTAAGCTAACTGGCCAAAGTGGCAAGAAAAATGTGTGAAGGAGTCGATAGGAAGGGTCATTCAAAGGTAGTAGAATCATGCTGAGTGTTTGCTTTATTGTCAGTGATACAATTATATTTCACAAGATGGATGAAACACAGAAGTAGAAATTCTTCCAACTTCACATCAAACCAACAACAAAATTTTTAAAACATTTTAAAAATGAACGTGAAAGGTGTAAATTTTACCTCTCAGTTCCAGTCTAACCAAGTGTGATCAAATATCCAGCCAGGCTTATACTTGGACCTTGTTGATAGTGGCAAATATCATATAGTTTCTCTTCAGTTTATATAAATATCAGCGGAGGTGTTTGAATATGTTTGAGTGGGTATGAATAAATATGACCTTGTGTGAATTAGGTAAAAATTACATTTGTTTGAAGCTGAGGCACCAAGTTCTTGTTTGTCCCCCCTCACCATTTTAATTGTATATTCATCACAACATCAAAAAATGGTTTAATTGCATCATTAACGTCTCACAATTAGTGACACTTATAGCCATGATGACGGTATGTAAACTTGTGACCATAACTGTATCTGACTCATGGCACATAAAGGACTCAAACTCCTCATGGGGCACTATTCAGTGTTGGCTAGCAGAGTTGGGAAGAAACAAATTCAATCTTTCTTGGGAGAATGATTATGAATATGTTTGTCTTCTCCGAGCATTTCTTCACACAAGACCCAAAACGTGCAAGTTTTGGGTCTTGCAATAACGTGCAAGACCCAAAACTTGCACGTTATTTATTTTAAAATCCAATCAGGATTCAGTGCGACCGTGTATTGTGCGTTGATCCTGAAAAGAATAATTTCTAGAGAACAAGGGTTTTATCCTCTAAAGATGTTAAAAATAAGAAACTGTGATGGAAAAACAGTAGAGAAGGCAGAAAGAGGATAAACCCGAGTGTCTCAGTTCCTGTCCACCTGTCACTGTGCAGGCGCGTCAGCAGCTTATTTAGTGGTGGGAGGAAAAGCTATGTGAGAAAATGACTTTTCCACTCATTCATAACATGGTGTTGTTATGAATGAGTGGCATTGGTCATGAAAACAATTGAGGAAAAAAATATTTAAAATGATCCTTATTTGCTAAATGAATCGTTTTAAAGCAGGAGTAATATGTAAAATAGACTTCTTTGAGCTTTACATTATGTTATAATGTTATTCCCTTGTCAAATGCATACCTGGACTGTTGCCTTGATTCTTTCATAAAATCCCCCATGGCAACCATAGAGCTGTGCAAAACGCTTGGGGGATCAAGGACCAAGGCTCCCTCTCAGAGCTGCAGCATCTGAGCTTCTGCCTCACAGAAGAAGACCTCCTCCTTGACACCTCCACTCTGCTCCTTCAGACTAGCCAGCAGCAATTGGCAAACCCCAGATAGAACTGTGCATCTGCTGAGCTCATTATAAAAGCTACTTCTCAGTAAAAATGTTGCTAAGGGATTAATAAAGAAGCAATATTGTGATGACTTCCTGAAGGCAGAGTTTCAGGGCAAGCAGGCGTTTTTAAAGAGACAGAGTCACAATTTCAAGACGTTACTTTACAAAGTCACATTTTTTTTAAGTCATGTTTGCTAAATATAATATTTTTATAAGAACTGAAGGTAACCTAGTTATTTGATTGTGGTATAAAATGTCACCATGTGCCTGGAAAATATAGTACTGCCCCTTTAACATGTTTTTTTTGGATTGGATGCAATATTGTCTCTTTCAGTTTCTTCCTGTTTCTCTCTACTAAATTTTCCCTTTAAAGATGTAGAGAGCAAGAGGACAATTTCTTAGTTTTCTCTTTTAAACTGAGCGTGTTCCTGCTGTGTCCAGCTCCATGTGGTCCACTACAACGCTGAACTTTACCCCAACATGTCCGCAGCGATGACACAGAGAGATGGCCTGGCTGTTTTAGGAATTCTCATTGAGGTGAGAAAACCCCAATGAGGTTCATTGCCAGCTTTGAAACGCCATAATAACTGTCATACACACTAGCATCAGAGTGTCTGAGCATCTTGAGTCTGAAGTTTTGTTTACCAGACAGGTGAAGAGACGAATCCAGGATTTAATAACATCCTCAACTACATCAGCCGAGTCAGACATGCCGGTAGGTCTCCATGTTGGTTTTCAAGCTATATCATGACTTGGGTTGAATTTCTTTTCTATATTATTTCAGTATTTAGTATTTTTCATTCATATTTTTCTTACCTGAATCAAGTTTAAAATAATCCATCAAAGTCACATTGTTGTTATGAATGAGTGGAACTAAATGACCACAATATGCTCTAAACCGCATTTGAACATTTACCGATTTGTTTGTGTATTGTCGTCTCTAATTTTCTGTCAGACCAGAGAGCGTTCATCCCAGCCTTTGAAGTCCAGTCTTTACTCCCCAAAGATCTTGGACGCTACTATCGATACAACGGCTCCCTGACCACCCCGCCCTGCTACCAGAGTGTCATCTGGACCGTGTTTCATGAAAGGGTTCAGATCTCAAAAGCCCAGGTCTGGCTGACAATGAGAAACACAAAATCAGCAAGCGTCTCTTAATCCCATATTTAACTGGGCAAAGTAAATCTAATCCAGATGCACGTAAATGCAGACTGACTGAACCCTAAAGTTTTGCTGATCTGAGGCATGTATCTTCACTGTTATTATTTAAAATGTAAAAGAAAAAGTTGCACTTAAATTTTCCCACATTTTATTCTGTTACAACCTTTTATTTTGATTTTATGTGCTAGAGCAACACAGAATAAGAAATAATTGTGAGTGGGAAGGAAAAGTATACACAGTCTAAAATCTAAAAGAAGTATCTGTATACTTGACCTGTTTTAAGTCAGGACTTTGTAGAACCACCTTTCACACAATTCCAGCTGGACTCCTCTTTTGGTAAAGTGTCCACATGCTGTTTACTCCTTCTGAAGGCAGTATAATTTCTAATCCGTCATAAGAAGGAGAACTGACTGAAAGACATCAAGACTGCTAAAATGTGATTATCAGAAAAAAATTTTCCATTCTGTTGGTTGTTTTAATCTTAACAGATGATATTATTACTTTAAATTGCATTCAAAATGTTTTACAGCTCCTTGATAGTCACTATATTTTGGATAATTTTAAGAGGACAGTCGTGGAAATAAAAAGTGATTCACTTCAGTCTAAAGTCACTCTGAGGCATTTTTCAAGACTGTCAGAACAGGGAAGTGAGCATTAATGTCGTTTTTTTTATGCATTTGTGTTTCATTACAGACCTGAGTGTTAAAGGGTACGATGAATTTGATGCCTATGGTTGCAAAATGTTTGTGTTTTTCACACTGTTGTTTTGTTTTTGTTAGCCTGAATTATTTGTTTCTCAACTGTATTCTTTACTTTGAAACATAATTGAGAGTTTTCTCTTTTTATTAATTGCATTACATTTAAGTTATAGTTTTCTAAAAGTGACTTTAAAGCTGCTTTGCATCATTTCTCAAACGGGTAGGCTGTTTCTTTTCTTTTTAAGGGGAATTTGTGCATGTAAATAAGTCAAAATAATTCCAATCTTTCCTTCTCTTCACTCCAGCTCCTGAAGATGGAGGTGATGCTTTACTCCAGTAAAGTCCAGGAAGTTGACAGGATGCTGCTGCAGGACAACTTCCGGATAACGCAGCCGCTCAACCACAGGGTCATCTTTGCCTCTTTTTCTGCAGGTTAGATGGAAAAAACAACAATGACACCAAGACATTGTCAATATTGGAGAAAAAAAAACAATTGCATGTGAAATACTTCCTTGTACTTGGAGATCTTTGATCTGTTTGATATGTATATTTTAGAACATTTTAACAGGCAAAAGTCCACATTCAACTTGATATAACCTCAGTTGTTGCTCCTCTTCCACAGGAGTAGAATGTAATATCCACCAGATACTCTTAACGGATAACAAAATAACAAGTCAGTGAATAGGCATTTAGACCAAACTCTGCAACTAGTACAGCATGCAAAAAGTGAACACTGGAACAGGAAAGGATTTGCAGGAAAATTATTAATTACCAGTGACTTTGAGAGCAATAAGTGTAATGTGGACTTGCAGGGGAAGGACTGGAGAAGTGATGAGAGATCACTGTTTGTGTAGGATCTGATTGAAAACGAGGATTTGGAGGAAGCAAACAGTGACTCCATTGTTATCACAGCAGTCTGACAAAAGGGGAGAGGAAAAGGAGAGAGAGGGGGAGACAGAGTGCTGTACAAAGACAAAGCAGAATGAATTTATGTAAAGTGCTCTTTGTGGTGAGTGACTGAACTGGAAGGCTTGTGAGATCCGTGCAAAAGATTTCAAAAGACACAGCCTGAGATCTTCAAACACCTGAGCATCAGTTTCTGAAACAATAAATGAAACGTTCAACCATGATGAAGTTTAGCCCTAAATATGCATTCATTTTCTAATGAGGTGTTTATCTTTTAGAATCAGGGAGGGAGCTCTCATCTGGTAAGACAAGTTATTATTGTGCATGTATTTGCAAAAAGATAAAGAAGCAGAATAGGGTTTTGTTCTTTGAGATTCACGATTCGGTTGTGTTGCCTCTGCAGGTGAAGTCACAGCCATCGTGATAGGAGTGATGTGTGGCTGCGTGGGTGTGGCGGTGATCATTCGCTTCATCGTGAAGACAATACGGTAAACTGTCCTGCTCATTTTACTTCTTCTAATAGCTTGTTTTCCAATCCGGTCCTTCAGAGAGCTGCTGATGCTGGTTGCCTGTGTGTTGTTGATTTGATGCGACACCGTGTGCAGGAGTTCAGCTTGTATATTCACTCTGTCTCTTTCTCTTGACAGATTTTTTAAACTCCTTCACCTTGAAACAGTCGTGGTAAACAGGTGGTTCACCTGATTATAACACTGACACAGATTCCACTGATACTTTATTTGTTTACTTGTTGAATGCAGAGATCCTTAAACACAGCTCGGAGATAAATTATCATAAATTATCCATGAAAGAAAAGTGGAGAAAGTCATTACTGTAGAAAAAAATAATCTTTCATTTGAAAACTCAAATGAAGGAGTGAAATAGCCCAAAGAAACTGTTGATGTTTGTATGTTTTCATTCATTAAATATTTTGCTGGTAGTTAAATACCAATATAAAAAAACCTAGAATGTGTAATTTTAATTTATTTAGGGCTATTGCATGGCCACACAGTGGGGGGAACAAACGTTTTTGGCCATTTATTTTTTTTTTCCATTACAAAATAACGATAACATTTTGAGAAAGTTGCAAAATTACAAGCAGTTTTATTCACCAATTTTGTCCACACAAAAAAATAATCTGACTTTGGTTTCCATCTGCATTCAATAAAGGCATTTATTACATAAATAACAGAAAGGGAAATAAAAGTTTTAAAAACAGTTTGTTGTATTAAAGTCTGAATAATATCTTGAAGAAAAGGCAGTATCCTGCGCTGCTGTGTTTTTTCCCAGTCTACAAAATGCATAAAGGTTGTTTATATGTTTAGAGAAAGAAAGTCTTTGTTCTTTAATCCTATTCTAAAGTATAAAGTTAGAAGCTCATTTAAACAACGCCTGTCTGTCACAAGTCTTTGTGGCAGTGTTGGTTTAGTTTAATCCTGATTCTCTAATCTCAACATTTCGACCTGACTTAGTGACCTGAATACTTCCCCATATAACATTTTTAATAGAAAATGACAATGCAGCAAGCCGAACAGGCCCCAAAATTTACACCAAACACTTCCATATAAAGTGTTACCAGGTCGGTTAAAGAAACTCAAATATGTATTTAATCCTCTGTGAAAACCTTAACATCAGTGTGGGAATAATCTGCTCTCCTAACATCATCTTTACAACATGCATGTTTCTGACTCCTGTGTTCTTGCTTTGTTTACACACACTAGATATAAATGTAAGGTCTCTTCTTTAACCCGATGCTTATTTAGAGCCTTTCTGTTGCTTTGACCAGCAGTTTTCAGGCAATGATCAGCTTCATCAAAGCCATGCTTTTTATATGAAGTAGTTTGGTACCGTGGCAAAAGAGAAACGGTGTTCAGTGAGGTGTGAAATAGGATTTTACTTTTGTCAAACTAAAATGGATTGTTGATTGCAAACAAACGAATTAAAGGCCAAACTAGCACTTTGAAGTGTTTTGATGCTCTGAGTCATTTTTCTGTTTTCAGAGGCCATCACCATCAGGGGATTAATTAGGAAAATGAATGCAGACAGAACATTTTATAAAGTAAAGTCATATTAACATGAATCGGATCAAAGTGAGACCCTCTATTGGCCTGGACTCTAGTTACACTTCTGGTACAAATGCCTCTTTATCAATCAACCCAGTTCTTACAGCAATGCTTCTATTGATGCATTAAATTACGGAAACATTGCATTTCTAACATCCAATTTTATCCAATTTTTTTCTCTGCCTTTATTTATGGACTGTGCCGCCCACATGTTACTTCTTAGGCCTTTGCCCCGGTGGTTTTAATGCTGTAGCTGATCAGTGTACTGATATGAAACATAAAAACATCCCATAAACACTTATCTATGATTTTCATTGTTTCACATATCTGTTGTTGTAATATTTGTTGTTGTAACTCACTCTGCCAGTCCTTTAATATGCAAAACCATATGTATTTTTCTGGCTGCCATCAAGAGCCCTTAGGAGAGGCCTGGCATCATGCTTAAAGGGCTGCTGGCTTTCATAATCTCAGTCAGCTGTGTGCACTCGTTTTAAAACATAATCTCCTGTCCTTATGAGTAATGAGAGCAGGAGTGAGGTTTTAAAATATCTGAACACAGTCTCTTTGACACCTTCAATCCATGATTTCTTCGTTTTTTTTCTTGTGATTCTGTCTTTTGATCTTGCGACAGCTCTACTTCTAGCTGGGATGTCTTGCACAATAACCGGCCTGCTCCAATGCCAAGGTTATTTCTCAGGATTTGTGACCTATGACCTAATGTCCCGAGCACCTCTCTTTGTTGTAAACACCTATTCAGCCACTTACCCTCACTGTTTAGAACAAATCACCTCCTAATGTTGTCTTAAAGATATTCCACACACAAACTAACCTCCGTTTGTTTATATATAAACAAACTGATATATATATATATATATATGTGTGTATATATATCAGCTAGCATTAGCGCTGCGGCACTCCTAGCAGGTAGCCACACAAATGCAGCAGTTTAAAACTCCCAGATGTAACATTTTTAATTTGATGTTGTAATGAACATTATAAACTAAACTTTTAGTATTCTGTTAAAGTCGTACTTCTTTTTAAATCTAAAGTAAGTGGGTATAGGCAATAGATGGAGTCATTACAGCATTTCCACAACAAATACAACACTGCTATTAGTCCTAACAACTGACAGCCCAACTTTTCCGCCCTTAATCTGTTGCCAAAATGACTCGGATAGATGAGATTTCTTTTGCTTCAAGAATGTGATTTATAAAAAGTGCAAAACAACCCATATATTTAAACCAAGCCGCTCGTACAGAGAAACAAAGCCAGTTATTACTTCCCATTATATATAGATGCTAATAAAGTATTTATAAACAGTTCTAATTATTACACTATTTTTAAAAAATTAAAACCACAATCACTGGATGTGTATTTATGTTAAGACATCCCTTAGTCTGTAAAGCCACTTATATCAGCCTTATTACTAATTTTCCCTCTCTGTTTCCTCCCCTTGTAAATATGGACACGTTTTCTGTCAGTGGGATAACTTTAATAACTTCTTCTTTTTATTTTTATTTTTTTTTAACTGTTTCAGAACAAAGGAGACCGAGAAATCACAAGAGAAAAAACCAGACCTGGCTCTAGCAATAACCTCGAAAGCTGACAGGAAAGAAGAGTTGTCACCCTCGCCTCAGACCGAGCTGTAGCTTTACATCTCACTTCAGGATGTTCTGGGGGTTTTTTCTCATCAGAGGTGATTTTATGGATCTGTGTCCTAGGAAAAAGCAACTATATTTTCCCTGAATCGATCACAAAAAGAGAGAGAGAGAACAATAAGACATTCTCTCTTGATTGTGTGGTAAAGGCCTTTTTCAGTTAAATTTGGCTCAATTTTCAATCATGCTATGAGACTATATTCTACCCAAAACCAAGTTAAGCAACTGATGCTGGTTTAATATTCAGGTGTGTTTCATACATGTGTATACTTGAGATGAGGAATGCACAAGAAATATGTTTATTCTTTTTCTTAGTTTTAATGCCATATCTGTCACAATATTTCAAGCACTCTGCACTAATACTTTGTAAACTTTTTACAGATAAACTCTTCTGAGGAAATTTAAAAGATAAACGATAAAACAGACTGATGTAAAAACATGACAGGTGACATGTATATACAGATGCTGTACAAACATTTCAGATCGGATTTTAATTCTGCACATTTTGTTGTAAATGGAAGTTATATTTATGTACATGCCTCTACTCTGTTGAAGAGAGAAATATAAAAGCTGCATGTCATCTGCACATATCTGTTTATTGCTGTTGTCTAACTTGTCTGCCTGAACACTGCATTAAAACACTAGAATGCTGGACGTGTTTTGATTTATTCCCTGTACATATCAGAACTATGAGATGGAGGAGTTTGGAGAAAAATATTAGGTACAGAGGAATGATAGGAAGAAGAGGAAGACCTCAGAGAAGATTTATGGATAAATTCACAAGTTTTCCAATACTGAGCTAAGCAGAAGGTCATGGGACTTCTTCTCATCTTTATTGAAGAAGCTTTGTCTCGGCTTCTTATGAAAAGGTCTCAAATCCTTGGGTACAATTCTCGGATACTTAAAGGTGCAAGAGTTATCTCTTTATTGTTCTAGGATTAGAAAATACTACATATTTTTTATAAAGTTTCAACAAGATGTAATATTAAACACACCTTAAATTCAAACGCGATGAATAGATCAGTCAATGTAAACATCCAGTAGAAGGACAGGAATGGAGTCTTAAAGGAATATTGGGAAATGAAGGAAACATAGTGGATATTTACAGATTAAGGAAAGCATTATTTATCTTCAGAATACAAAATTAAAAAATTTTATTCAATAGATGTAAAGTAATGTTGCTGAACACATGTACAGTAGGTGGCGGTATGCAACTTAAAGTTGATTGCGATCCGCCATAATAGGGAAGAAGAAGAACATCAATTCGCAAAGCTTGGATTTATGCTCCAACAGCGCCCCGTGTGGTCAGAGGTGTGTGGTGCACAGGCCCCTCCTTGCTTCACGCTGGAAGTGAAATGTGGAAGCGCAACTGGCTGACAGAGGGACGTCCAACATCTGCAGATTTAGATTTATTTTGACCAGACGGCATTTTTCTGAGGCCAGAACCAGGTATGGAAGTTCTCACAGCTGTTCCCTGCATCCGCCTTTTGCTTTCGTGTTTAAAAAAGGGAGCAGAGACGCACAACTTCCGCTTTGCGAGACTTTCTCCACTGTTTATTACGTGTCATGCATGTAGTCTAAGATTTTTTTTTTTTTTAGCAAAAGAAAAAGACAAAAAAAACATTGAGCTACTTTATTTTTTCCACATTTTTCCTAAACTCATAACTGAATTCTTCCCTGCAGGAATGGCGACCTACACATTGTGTCTCTGTATTGCTGCAAGTCTCCTTTTTACTCAGCCAACATCTGCCAAAAACAATGCTCCCTGTCTGCCCGGACGGTGGAACAATGCCGCCCAAACCTTCATCCAGCGCCATCTTCCCAAAGGGACTCCGACTTCTCTGGACCAGAATCAGTGGGAGAAGTTCATCAAATCTCTGGGAGGCTGTGACAGACCCACGCAGTCGTTCCTTCACCCAGATGAGTTGGAGAAGGTGAAATCTGTGTGCTCCAGCAGAGGAGGGAAGGTGCTGAGAGATAACCTGTGCATCAGTAAGCAGCCATTTAGTTTTGTGACGGTGAGGAGCATCCAGGGAACTTGTGGGATCAAGAGCGTCACGCAGGAAAACAAACATCTGATCCTGGCCTGCGAGGTGTTGGAGAATCAGTGTGTCCCGGTCCACTTTGAGGGAAACGCCAAGGATCAAAAGCCCAGTAACAACGCCAAAGACTGCCAGGTCCCTCAGACCGGAGGCCAGGCTCCCACCTTTAAAGTGACACCTCTCTGGTTGTTTGCCTTTATGCTCATTTTCTATGCATTCTGACTTTTTCAAAGGACTTTTTGAGGAACTAGATAAGACTGAGATTTTTATCAGAGGATAATTTTACTTTAACTTGTGGTTTTTGATTTTAAAACAGTATTACATCATAATCGCATAAGCCAAATATATTCCTTTCAATTTTACCAAGAGTTTCCTCAGGTATTTGCATGTGTTTTCAGTCCAGTTTTGAGCTTGTTTTTCTATAGTAATTTATCGCCATAATGTTGAAGTTATACCAGCCATTTCAGTAAATGAGAGCAAATTTTAGTTTTGCGGGCAAAACCTGTTTATTATACCGATATCGGGATTTTAAAATATATCAGAATCATGTCAGTCAAATGTATTTTCAAACATTTCAATTTTATTTAATTGTAACATTTCATTTGCGACTATAAGCCGTGTTTGCATGTGTTTTCAGTCAGTCGGCTTTAAGTGTTCCACAATCTAATTTGTCCTATGTTCTTTTGGAGTAAAAATAGATGCAGTTTTGATATAAAATGGATTTAAGTTGGAGTGACCTTGGAACATTTTAAAAATGCACACAGTGTTTATTAAAAGTGTTTTCTTGACTCTTTGAAATATTTTTTTAATCTATGAAACTTGTATTAAAAATAAGAAATAATCAGGAAACAACCTGACTAGAGTTTTGTGGACAAAAAAAAATCTATAAATTGGTCTAAAAAGCCACCAAATAGAAGAGAAATATCTTTTGTTGTCTAAATGTTTTGGATGCATGCACATTCAAAGCAACCTAAAAAAATATATAGGGTAAATTTATAACACATGAAAAATAATGTTGCAAAGATATTTAAAATATCATATTTGAATTAAAAGTAATGTGCAACTGGCCATGAGAATGTCAGAGTTTCCAATTTTCTGTTTTCGATCTGGAAAAACATGGCGTGTTGATTCTGGTTCTTGTTTTATTTCAGTTCTTCAAATTTCTTTGTAAATGAAACACAAACACTTCTGCTCTGGGTAACAGCTTATCTCGGAGAGAGAGGCATCAGGGAAACCTAGACTGACTTCAAAGCTGATAAAAAAAACTCATTTTTGGATAAACAAGTAAAACCAAATTTACATTAAATGTTTTAAATGACAGCTTTTTCTACTGCTTGCTATTAATTCAATCTAAAATGCTCCTGTTTCAGATTAATTTTAGAAATTATTTATAGTTGCTTAAATGCCAGAATACAGAAAATTACTTCCTAAAAAAACAAAAAACAATGGAAGTTTGCATTGACTAAGATCAAATTTACTTTAAAACCATTTGGGAAAACCTAATGATGACTTGGCTTCATAAGCTTCTGATTCACAGCATTTAGTTAAATGGAGACACACCTGTCGACTGATGTGGAGAGCTAAACAGTGATTGTAAATTTAAATTTGTGGGATGTAATTTAGAAGACAATTACAATAATTTAGGGCTGTTGTAAACGAATATTTTAGTAATCGAGTAACCTATCGACTATTCTTACGATTAATCAGGTTATTGGATAAAAAAAGATAAAATAAAACATTGGTAAATCTAACATAACAGCAGTATTACTATCGTATATCAACATCAGTCCAATTTTTCACATTTGAGCTTCTCTAACAGTCACTTTTCTGTAGTTTAGAAAATTAACCTATAACAATAATAGCTCACTTTGTTAACTTGAAGAAAAGTTATAAAAAAATCTGAAATTATATTCAATGTAACAATGAAGAGACAGGCTCACAAATAGCCTATCTATCTGTGAGCAGGCTATTATAAAAAATGTCTATACTCCAGCTTCCTGTTTCTGTTTTCATCTTCAGTCAGTTTATTAGAGGAACTCTCACCTTGCACAGCCATTTATAGCGTTTGTGTTCATGTTAGCGATGGGATTTGACTATGAGGGGCCGTTTAGGACAAAAACTATGTTTTGTCTCTCACACACTACTAAAAACTCACACACACACAAAATATTAAAATTGCACATATATACTATTAAAATGTCACACACATTTTTTTTTTCTCACACGCAT
>CAEGAE010098369.1:0-19332 GCA_903067095.1 Girardinus metallicus
CATCCATCCATCCATCCATCCATCCATCCATCCATCCATCCATCCATCCCTCCATCCATCCATCCATCCATCCATCCCTCCATCCTCTGTAGTTGAGCTGCAGCATGTGAATGGAGTTCTCAGAGTCTCATAATCCCCATTAATCTGACTGTTAGCCGTAATCTGACACACACTCACACACACACACAGGGCTGCAGGTTCTGCTGTTTGTTCTGCAAACATGGGGAACGCCCCGTTACCATGGCGACCACGGGCCGACATGCCCCCACACTTTGTTGTTCTTTTTCTCTCTTTCTTCGGATCAGAAACTGGTTTCAGGGGCGTGGCCCGGTTCACCTGAACCCTGCCGGTCGCCACGGCAACGTCTTCAGGTTGATCGGCGGTTCTGGTTTGGTTCTGATACCGTTGGATCTGGACTGATAATGATCCTGACAGAATTTTCTTTTTCTTCTGTTCATTAAACGCATCACAGCTGAAAAGTCCAACAGTTTTAATGCGTTTAAATGCACCAGACAGCAGCAGGGCAGCTTTTATTTTGTAGGGGCAGTGGGGTTGCCTCGGACTTCCTGTGTGGTCATATTTCACACTAATGATGACACACACACTCACAGGGGTAAATAACAGGCTGAATCACGGACACACTCCTCGATTTTCAGTAATTACAGCCTGTCTGCACACACACGCACACACACACACCACACACACACAGACGCACACATCCCCCACACACACACAGACGCACACACACATCCCCCACACACACTCACTCACTCCCCCGGTGTGTGTGAGGCATCCTGGCTCCGCCCTCTGACACACCTGAACATCGTCACTGTAAACCCGAGTTCAGATTGAGTCGCTGGGCGTGTTGTCGTCATGGCGACGGCTTATCCCAGCCTCCTCTTCGTCGTCTCGGTGTGTGGAGGTTCAGGACGTCTCCGTCTTTCACCCGCAGACAAAACGTCCACAAACACTTGATATGATGAGTGTCAACACTCTGCGGCGGAAGCGGGCTTTGACTAGGAACTCCAGAATAAATCAACTTCCTGCTTTTTGTTAATAAAATCTGAAGCTCATGAAGTTCCTGTGAAACAGTCGGCTCAGCAGGAAGCTGAACTTTTCTCATGTTAGAAAGATTTGATCTGCAGATGGAGAGTTCACTGAAGGAAGGAAAACGATTCTTGTTTCTGAAAGGAATTGGATTATTTATTGGTTTAAAGTTTATGTATTTTTAACATTAGTTAAAATGTTTGGTTAATGAGAAATTGGCAGAATGAGATGATTTAAGTCAAATTTGTACAAAAATACAAATAAAAACATTCGTAAAAGTTTTTTCAGCACAAGTAAAACAAATGAAATCATATGTACTGTGCAGTAACCACAGTGATATGCGATACATCAGCTTCTCTTGATGTCGGCCATGTTTTATCGTCCGGTCGGTAAAATCGAGTCGATTGTTTACCTCCATCTTGTTGCTGTTTGTTTCTCTGGAGGGGGCGGAGCTTGTTGGTCATGTGACTGTGATGCAGCAAAGGATTTTGGGATGCTTAACTGAAGCAGCGCAGCGTCGCCATGGAAATGCATAAATGTTATATTTAGTGGTAAATATCCGTAGTGACAGGAGGGGGCGCTGTGACGGTTACAGGTCTCTGACCCACCAGACCGGGTCAGAACCAGAACCTCCAAGCCCAGCTGCTGACAGGAGGCTCAGGGTGTGTGTGTGTGTGTGTGTTCAGAGGATTAAGCTGCTGTGTGTTTCCCAGGGAGTCGGTACCTGTGAAGTGGGCGGAGCCTCAGGTGTGAACTGGGGTTTACATGAGAAGGTGTGTTCATCAGAGTCCATTCAGCTTTTTAACAGGATATAACAATAAACCGTCCCAGGGGAAACCGCTGCACACACACACACACACACACACACACAGCTCTCTGGGTGTGTGTGTGTGCAGCGGGAAGTTCACAAAGAGGCTCAGACTCTTTTCATTCGTCTGAAACCTGGTCCGACTCGGCGCCGCGCCCCGCACCGAGCCGCCGGCGGCGCCACGCAGAGGTGCATCGTGGTTCGCTCTTCCTCAGGAGGAAGAGGAGGAATAATGAGCATCTTTGGTCTGTCGTCAGCTGAACTGCATCATCTCGTTACAGCTGTGTGTGCGAAACATCAAGGCTGTATTCTTCCAGCACAAAGACGACTTTATAGACAGAAAAGGGGCGGAGCTTCCTCCTGCTCCTTATTGTTCTGACCTCCAACATGAGTCACCTTCTGACGCAGTGCATGCTGGGAAACATATGCTGCTGCTGTTCACCAACGGTCTCATCATCGCCGCAGCAGCTTGGGGCTTTTGTCCCTTAGTTCAGTAGTTGTTGCCATAGCAGCAGGTTCAGGCCTTCCTGTTACCTCCAGGAACTGTGGCTCTCTCTCGCTGTCCTGCAGCCTCTGCACGGTGCGTTCAGTGACTTGAAAATCGTTGGATTTTAAAACCAGACCCGAGTCAGCTGGACCCGAACTTCCTGCGGTTCCATGATGGGACCAGAACCAGAGTACCCCTCACCGCCTGCTCAGCGTTAGTCCAGGCTTTAGCCCCGCCCCATGCGGTCCGGGCGTTACCCCCCGCCTGTCCTGATCTCTCCGTGTTTCTGATGGATCGGCCTCTGCCGTCGTCAGTGAAACTTTTTCCCACCCTGACGGTGAATCAGTTCCTCCAGCTTCAGTTTCGTGGGACTCCTGCAGACGAGGAGAAGCGGCGCGGTGAGTTTCGGTGTGTGGTGGGTGAGCGCGTCGCCCCGAGGCCCGGCCGCGTGCCGCGACACGCAGCGGCTCCTCTGGACTCACCAAGCACTCAGTCAGCCCGAACCGCCGCTGATGAAAGAGTTTATCCTGCAGTCACACCCAGCCTGCTGCTTTCTGTGAACTCCAGAGGAAACGGCAGAAATCAGGTTCCAAACGCCTCCTGCTGCTTCGCTTCACATCACAACGTCCGACCAACCGCAGCAAACAGAGCCGACCGGGCCGGGCCGCACGGCCGTAGAATCAGAAAAGCTCCTGTCAAAAATTAACAACAATAGTTTGGTTTAATCAGCCTGAAAACATGGTTCATATTACACCATGTTTCAAAGTTACAGTTTAACGAAATATTTAAGTAAATATAGATAAACATTTAATTAGCTAGACAAATATTTAGTTAACAAACTGAATATTTAGTCAGAAGTTAAATATTTAGCTTTCAAGCTAAACAAACTAAATATTTAAAGTATAATTAAATAAGACCAACTTGTAATTAACTTGTTAAATAAGTGAAATGTGTAGTTAGCAAGATAAATGGAGCCAAATGTTCCATGGATAACTAAATATTTAGTTATCCAGGTAAATATCTAACTATTTTGATAACTTGTTAAATAAGCTAAACGTTTAGCTTAATGTTTAGCTACATATTTAGTTTGAAGCTGTGACGTTTACTTTGACTATGCCTGTGTAAATTGGTTTCCTGCCGGTTTCTGCCTGGCTGTTCAAACGGCTGCTGTGCCGTTATGGATGCGGCCAGCTGTTTGAGAGAACAGGCGGGATTTCCCTCCCCGTGTGTGTGTGCAGCAGCTGCTGAGTGTGTGTGAGCAGACGATGAATGTATCGCTTGTTGAGCAGAGAGACAACTGCAGCAGGAGGAGGAGTGTTGGAGCCTCTCAGGATGGATGGAGAGCTGATCCGTCTGGACCGCAGCAACACGCAGGAGCAAAACCTGCAAGACTTTTAAGGGGCATAAACAGCAGCTGGTCGACGATCCAATCAAAAACTGATCATTGATGATCAGCAGAACCAACTGGAAACACGTTTGGCTCAGCAGGCGTCAGAACAACAGAAATATACAATAATCTGCTGAGAATGATTGAACTTTTCCCTGATCTGTGACTGAAGGCAGCCGGGTTAGCATCTCTTAGCTCTGGATGAATAGCAGTCTGAGAGAGGTCAGAGGTCGCTGCTGTCTCTGACACCTGTCTGCGCACGTGTGTGTGTGTGTGTGAGACAGCTGCTCCAATGTCACTTCTCTCCTCTTCTTCCTCCATGTCTGTAATTACAGAAGAAACCTGGACAGAGGAAGAGGAGGAGCACTGAGACGTGATGAAGAATGTCCAGTTTGTCCCTCTGTGTGTTTTCATAACGGGAGGCTGTGTGTGTGTGTGTGTGTGTGTGAATGGTCAGAAGCTGCAGGTTTTATTCTGCGTAATGAATCTTTAACATCAGAATAGAAACAGAAATTAAATCTGAACTTGGCTGATTCAGATGAAACTAAAATGATTTCTGGAGTTTTTCCGTCTGCACCGATCAGCTTCTACCGGTACCGACCGATTTTCCTGTTGATCAGACAAACTCACATCAGGGTTGTGATTAATTATTATTAATGACCACAAACAGACAAATGTTCATCTGGTTCCACTTCACATGACCTTCAGTTTTGACCTTCCCAGATTTTTGCTAATTTAGCAGCAAATATCCACCAGAAACGTTCAAACTTCTGAACAAACAAAGATTGCAGCAGCTTTAGTGACGATGTTTTCCTCTGAAGAAGGAAAGCCTCAGTATTTATTGAGAATAAATCAACAGTTTCCAGGTTTCTGTGCCTGTTAAATATTTTAATGTACATTACAATATACATTATATGTACAATATGCCCTCCTTGGGCTGCCACCTGGGCCCTTTGATATGGGCTGTCGGGTCCCTGTATGATCGGTGTCAGAGTCCGGTCCACAATGCCGGCAGTAAGTCGGGCTCGTTTCCGGTGAGAGTCGGACTCCACCAGGGCTGCCCTTCGTCACCGATCCTGTTCATTACTGTCATGGACAGAATCTCTAGAACAGCCCAGGTGTTGAGGGGATCCGTTTTGGTGGCCTTGGGATCCGTTTTGGTGGCCTTAGGATCCGTTTTGGTGGCCTTAGGATCCGTTTTGGTGGCCTTGGGATCCGTTTTGGTGGCCTTGGGATCCCCTCTGGTTTTTGCGGATGATGTGGTCCTGCTGGCTTCATCGGGTCGTGATCTGCAGCTCTCGCTGGATCGGTTCGCAGCCGAGTGTGAAGCGGATGAGGATAAGTGCTGCCAAACCCTTTTCTGGTCTTGAGCCGGAAAAGAGTAGAGTGCCTTCTCCGGGTCAGGGGGGGTGTCCTGCCTCAAGTGGAGGAGTTTAAGTATCTCAGGATCTTGTTCACCAATGAGGGAAGAAGGGAGCAGGAGATCGACAGGCGGATCGGCGCAGCGTCTGCCGTGAAGCGGCGCTGTACCGGTCCGTCGTGGTGAACAGAGAGCTGAGTCAAAAAGCAAATCTCTCGATTTACCGGTCCATCTACGTTCCTACCCTCATCTGGTCATGAACTCTGGGTCATGACCGAAAGAACGAGATCGTGGATACAAGCGGCCGAAATGGGTTTCCTCCGCGGGGTGTCTGGGCTCTCCCTTAGAGAGAGAAGCTGGGTCATCCAGGAGGGACTCGGAGTGGAGCCGCTGCTCCTTCACATGGAGAGGAGCCAGCTGAGGCTCGGGCATCTGGTCAGGATGGACGCCTCCTGGACGCCTCCTGGACGCCTCCTGGACGCCTCCCTGGTGAGGAGATCATGTCCCACCGGGAGGAGGGGAGACCCAGGACTCACTGGAGGGACGCTGGTTTCTCGGCTGGCCTGGGAACGCCTTGGGCCTCCCTTCTTAGGCTGCTGACCCGGCGACCCGACCCGGATAAGAAGAAGATGGATGGATGGATGGATGGATGGATGGATGGATGGATGGATGGATGGATGGACATTACAATATTTAACTGTCATGAGACAAACTGACAGAGATGGAAAATAACCAAAGTAAAATAAAAACAAAACTTTAGAAAACATGAAAAATGATAAAATGAATCAATAAATAGGTCGGGATGAAATAGTTGTGAGATTTCTGGCCATCGGACTGGACCGGGTCGGGCCGGTTCCTGCAGATGGTTTCATATTTATGATGAAACCATCATTTTATTACAGGGTGACCTTTGAACCCAGAGGCTAGAGGTCACTGATAGGAGATGAACCTGCTGTTTCTGGAGGAAGGGTCCATCTTTACTGGTTTGGCCCGATTCGTTTTGGGTTTGTTAAAGTTTTTCTCATCGTCAGCTGATGAGAAAATCTGCAGCGTTTCAGTTTCTGTTCGCTCAGCAGCCGGTCGCAGGGACAGGAAGTGGCAGCGCCGCGTCACGCCGGGCCAGCTGAGCGCGGGTCAGAACCGGGCCGTTACCCTGGGTCTGAACAGAACCGGGCCGGGAGCTGCTGCCGCGTCCTCCGGCCTATCAGCTGTCAGCTTGCGGGCAGCCGGCCAATCAGGGCAGAGTTTGCTGGGAGCGGCTCGTCTGGTCTGACTGGATTCTGAAGACGTTTGCTTGTTTCCCGGGCTTTCCGTCTCCTCGTCTCACTTCCTGTTTGGATCGCCGTTAGCAACCGCTCCGTCCACATTCTCTCTCTCCCCCTCATTCCTCCTGTCGCTCGCCCCTCCATCCTGCTGGGATTGTGAAACTTCCTGAGTGTCTGAGCTCATGAAGCATCTCTGAACTTTCCCCAGATTTCTCTCCTCACTTGGCTCAGGTGCTGCTCCTCTTCCTCCTCCTCCTCCTCCTCTCTGCACTTGTCCGTGCCTGTCACCAGAAGCGGAGCAGCATTCTTCGGCGCACACATTCCTGCTCTCGCTCCGCGGGTTATTTTTACCGCCGGTGTGCTGCTGCTGCTGGCGGCCCGCTGCAAGCATCACTTCATCCAACTGCACTCTCCCCATCACGGCTCTGGTTTTGTCCCAGTCGGCCCAGTTACAGTGTAACAGGCGAACCAGGACACCGTGTGAACGTCTCGGCTGGCTAATGTTTCATGCCTCGTCACTCAGTGTGGTTAGAAGAAAACAGGCTGTTCCTGTTCTGCAGCGGAGAAAGAATTTAATTCACTTTTCTGACATTTTTCTTCAGAAAAGCTGCTAATAACCATGATGCTAATATCATTAACACTGAAAAAAGCTTTTGTTTCATTTGCTTCACTTACATCTTAGGCATTAAAAGTTTCTTTGCATGTCGTTTAAAAGCACCATGTGAAGCAGGTCAGCATAAAAGCTGCTAGCTGATAAAAACATGTAAGCTAACTTGCAATAGTTTTTATAAAGCTTATCGAATCATTTCAAATGAAAATAAGTATTTGGCGTTATCATCAGTCTGAGTTTATATATCAAAATAAAAACTTTAATTGGTTTCCTTTTGACATTCAGAGGAAACGCTACATGTTAGCACTACAAACCGTTAGCATGTTTTTTAAGTGTTTTCTTTCAGGTAAACTAATCCAAACTAAGCAGCTAATGCTAACGGGTAACTCTGATTTTTATTTTGAGTATAAATTTGTTTCCTTTTAACATTTTATTTTGATGAGTACTGTCGATGGAAGTGGAGGCTGAAGCTTAGCATGACTCAACGGAAATATAAATCTGAAATTCAAAATTTATCAAACTTTATGGAGATTTTATAACTCATAGCAGCATAAAGCCTGATATGTGTCGTCTTTGTCAATGTTATCAGGACTGATTATAAATCATTAACCTTTGTTGAAGCGTTTAGCTGCTAACAATGCCTCTGACTGCAGCAGAACAAAGCTAACGTCAGTTAGCGGGCTAGCTCATTAGCTGCAGGCTTATCGGTGGACTTTGTGGCTGTGGGGGGGACATGGTGATAAATCCTGGGTTAGGTGGGAGACGCTGCGCCTCCCTGTATCAGCTTACACCTCCTTTATCTCCAACAATACTCAGCTCATTAGCAGATCCTCCTCTGAACAGTAAATTGGCTCCAGAGTTTTTATCGTCTGAAACCGTTAGCCCGTTAGCTGCATGCACACCACAGACCTGTTGCTGTGATTTGTAACTAATGCAGCTTTAAGGCTGCTTTATTTTGGAATATAATTTCTGTCAGCGATTATTGGTCAAATAAAACCTGGGATCTGACTGGATGTGTGTTTTCTGTGCATGCATACCTCCACATGCACATCCTCAGATTATCTGCAGTTTTATTCCCAGTTGCTCCTGATCCGTGATGCAGACCGAGACGGTTCTTTCCCCCTCACCTCCATCCCCAGTCGCCTCCTCCTAATTAGCCTTAACAACCCTCTAAGCTCTTAATCTTTTCTTCTGTCTCCATCCCCCCTCTCCTCTTCTTCCTCTTCATCATCCCTCCATCCATAAATACGTGGCTGAGCCCTGCAGCCTGTTGCTTCCCTTTTATCCGCCCATCTTTCTGTCTTATCTTGTGTTTCCGTTAAGTTTCCTCACTTTGTGCTGCCTGACAGCAGCAGATTATCCTCTTTGTGCCGTGCAGCTAAGCCTCCATTTGCAGCAGACACGGCCTTTGTTTCCTCTGCTCCAGCATCCTCTTCCTCCTCTGCTGGATGTTCTTATTTTGACTCCTCCTTTGGATCCGCTGCCGTCCAGCTGTCATTATTGTATCAAATGGTCCATACAGACGCACAGGGTGTCCTTGTTATCTGACTTTGGCCTACATACTGAAGATACCAGGTATCTGTTGGCTTCCCATCATGCATTGGGCTGCAGCGGACCCGCATGGCGCTCCCGTTAGCGTTATCAGGCAGAGGTGATTACATCAGCAGGCTGACCTCTGACCTTCAGACGTTTGGAGCTGCATGTGTTCAGAGTTTAACTGTTGATGCCTCAGATCTGCTGCCGGCTGATTACAAACTGCCTGCTGCTTTCTGTCTGTGACGCTAAAACAACTTCCTGTTCGTCACTTCCTGTTCTGATGTGGCATCGTTTATGTTTACATGTCGGTCAACATCCCACATCTGATCACAGAGAAACAGTTTAAATAGACAAACTGGTGCGATAAATGTCCAGAATGAAAACAGTTTCTTTACTTCATATTGATAGTGAAAACGTAGATTTGGTGATGAGACCCGGTGAAACGTTTCACCGTCTGCAGAAATCAGTTTTCCTGAAGCAACAAACGACCCACAGAAAACTGAACGTTCGGTTCTGATCACAGACTGTGGATCATAATCCATCCATCAGGGCTTCACCCTTTCATAGATGTACATTACTTATCTCTTATCAATCATTAAACTTTCATTTCTGTGTCATAATTCAGAATATTTGCGTTAAGACTTTCTGTCCTCTGAACATGAGGTTCTGACCCGGTATCGATCCGGTCTGAGCCACTTCCTGCCAGATATCATTTGAGTCAGAAGATTATAGACTCATAAAACTGAGTTTACATCACCTGGTGTCAGACCTGAAATGGGTCCAGAACCGGAAACCGGGTCGGTCTGTCGGTGCAGAATGTTTGTATGAGACCCGATGAGAGAAAATATCAGTTTCTGTTATTATTTTATTTACATTAATTTTATAATAAATGAATGTACAAAATCAACAAAACTGATTTCAGCTTCTCAACATAAAAAAAAACATTTAGTAAAAACAAAAAGTAAACATTTAGTCATTTTAGTTCTGACTGGATTTTAAACTAAATATTCAGATATTAACGAGTTTATTAGCATTGGGTTTGTTTTTGTTGATTTATTGTGGTTTTGTGACGTCTGAACATGTTTTCTGTTAAATGTCAGGTTTGATTCATCCACTGAATGTTAAGAAAAAGTTTTTGTTGTTTTTACTTCCTGTGACCGTTTCCTGTTGTGTGTGTTACTGTGTTGTCCTGCAGGTGTGTGTCTCTGTTACTGACCGTCTCTCTGTTTCCCCCGCAGTGTGAACGCTCCTTCAGACTCAAACACAACAAACCCCGCCCCCTTCCGCCCCGCCCTGAGACTCGAGCGAACGAGCGAGCGAGCGTTGATTAACGAAAAAGAACGGGTAAATATGCGCCTCCCTCTCATCCCTCCATCCATCGCTGACCTCTGACCCCTGCTCCTCTCTGTCCATCCACCTGTAAACCTGCCCGCCTCCTTCCTGTCAGGTTTCTCTCTGAAATGATGGAAGTTTGTTTCTGTTTCTCGTCACGGTGCTCGATGGGCTCTGTCTACTTCCTGGATGTCTGTTTCCTCAGCTGCAGCTTCCTGCCTCACTTCTTCTGTTTATAGATGCAGCCAGGGGTCATCCGGGGTCATCCGGGGAGACCTGTTGACCCTTCCAGGGGTCAGCAAATATTAGCTTCAGGCAAATATCAGGATTTTACTTCAAACATGGAAAAAGGAACAAAAGTTGAGTTTCAGACATTTTCCTGGTTGCATTCTTAGAAAATGCAACTCCTGATGGATCCCTCTGATGGATCCCTCTGATGGATCCCCCTGATGGATCCCCTGATGGATCCCTCTGATGGATCCCCTGATGGATCCCTCTGATGGATCCCCCTGATGGATCCCCTGATGGATCCCCCTGATGGATCCCTCTGATGGATCCCTCTGATGGATCCCCCTGATGGATCCCTCTGATGGATCCCTCTGATGGATCCCCTGATGGATCCCTCTGATGGATCCCCCTGATGGATCCCCTGATGGATCCCTCATTCGCCCGTCAGACGGGGCATTCTGCTACTTTCTGGGCCCCAAGCAGAATCTCGGGTGTAAAACTGAATTCGGTTAAAATCACAAAGTTCTGAAACTGAAATGTTTTAATTTCTATAAACCAGATGAGATATGAAAGTTTGTCTGCACAATATTAGAGGAGAAATATTTTACATTATTGGCAAATATTCTGATGATCAATCAAGTTAAAATAAAATTAGAGATAATGTTTTAAAAATAACACTATAAAGAGTTATCTTTTACACAGTGTAACATACATAATAATGTCAGTTTGCATAAAATAAACTAACCAATTTAAGCTGTTTATTCAGCGTTTACTGATATAAATGTTCCCTAGATTCCTTTGCACCAGTCCTATTCATTATAAACAATAAAAACTGCTGTGAGTAATTTCCAGACCATCAAACTGTCCCCAGCCTGCTTCCGTAGATGAGATAAAGCGGCTCACAGAGACGGATAAACCTGTGTGTCTGGGAGGAGAAGAACCGGCCTCCTGATTGGCTGGGAGCCGGCAGACCGCTGCACTCTGAGAGGAGCTCTCTGATTGGCTGAGGTGCTTCCCTCCCCCCCGCCGCTGCGGTATGCCGTACAGTGGGGCTAACACACGGCTGATGCTATCTCAACACTTTATCACGGCGGTTCTAAACTCCACTTTGTTCCTCCGCGAACACAGCAGTCAATGTGTAACCGGGGGGGGGGAGAGGGGGTGATGCAAGACAGAAATTAAAGATGGAGGCAGCAGAGGTGGGAAGCTGGTGTCTGTCAGTCTGAGGCGCAGAGGAACCGAGCAGCAGAACCTGCCAGTTCGGTTTCATAAGAGCCGGTTAACAAGTTTGGGCAAAGTCCTGCAGGGAGACAGGAGTGGAGGATGGGTGATGGCAGCTGAGTGTTAGATGGAGGCCTCGGAGGGGACGGGACGGGTGGGGGGTCAGCGGGAAGGTCCATCAATCTCTCGCACATGAGCGAAGCAGCGAAGCAGCGAAGCAGCGAAGCGCTCTCTGGTGACTCCCGAGAGTGTCGGCTTCCTGTTGCGGTCGAGAGTTTGACAAACAGAAAGAGATAAAGAGAGATGTTCTCTCAGTTTCTGCTGCTGGATTCGAAGGCAGCGGCAGCGTCGCTTCTTACGCCGCGGCGGTTGTAGCTTCTAAATTTAGCTTAAAAACACTGTCAGTTATTTCAGGCCGCCGCGTCTCTACAGTAAATGTGCCAAATATCGGACATTGGTCACAGTAATGACCTGCTGCCTTCAACACGAGGCTGATTTGGTTCCTGTTTTAACAATTACTCACCGTATTAACGCAGAGATAGTCAGTGTTGAGGTGAGACAAAGTTAGCTTCAAGTATTATATTAATCTAAAATGCATCATGGTTTAGCTAATTAGCATAGCAGCTCGGTGATGGGAGCCATTTTCTGGATTTAAACTTAACATAAAATAGTCATTTTTATGTTTTGGTGTAAAATTATATACTTATATGAATATTATGATTGTTGCAACAGTCAATGAATAAGCAAAGTATTAAAATGAACAAACTGTCTGTACGTCAAAGCATAACTAGTAGTGGCTGCTTAGCTCAGCGTTGGACCTGATTCCAGGTTTTAAATCCAGTATAAAATGAATTGTTGGGTTTATATTTTAGTGTAAAATATCATTAATATAATTCCTGCAACAGTCAAGAAATAAAGTACTATAATTAATTTTTTAAACGCCATTGCATCAAGGTTAAGGTCATTTGCAAAGCAGCCCAGTATTGGAATCGTTTTCTGGTTTTTAATCTAGTTTTTGTATCTTTTGTAACTAACTTGGTGTGATTTCATACACTTAGTGTTATTTTTTGTTAGAAATGGTTAGTACATTCATCCTGTGGCCTGATAGCATTATAATCATAACTTTAGGGTTACAACCACCTGTTAGCTATGCTGAAAGGCTGGGTTTTATATTTTTAGCATTAATGTCTCAGAGAAATGCAGATATATGTTGAATAAAATGTTTTTCAGTCCAGGACAAAGTGTTCCAGTAAAGAATATGAAAGTGTTTTCTATCAGACTGGTGTTAATGGGCTGAAGTTTTATGTTCCTAATAAACATGGAGAGAGATTCAACTTCACGGCTAATCTCTGGAGAGAGGAAACAAAACCTCCGATTTAGAAAGTTGGTTTTTCTTCGTTAATCCTGACTTTAAATCAAATATATTCATCATGAGCGGTAATGAACCGCGGCAGTGTGGAGTTCTGGTGGCGGACGTGTTTCTGTGGAGCATAAATCTGGAGCAGGGGGAGTTTGTTTGTGTTTGATTCCCAGCTCGTATCTGCCGATCTGAAACAAAGTGATGGATGTTCAGATGAGGACAGAGACAGTTAGACTGAGGTAATAAATAGCCAACATATGGTGAGTGGATCGTGTCCTCCCCCCACTCCTCTCTCTGCCTCACCATACATCCCTCCATCGCTCCGCTCTCGCTCTGCCAAGCGCTGTTAACCGACACCAGATATCCCACCTCGCTCCAGCCGCCATGTGAAAGCAGACGGAGGGAGTTAAAATAAAAGACTGCAGCAGCATGAATTTACTGGGCAGCTCACAGCCAATCACACGGCTGCTTTTATTTCTGTCGATTTCTCAGAGAAGACCTGGGCGAATGAAGAGGCTGCAGAGGATTTATAGGCTTTCCTCCCCCTCCTCAGCTCTCCATCCTTCCTTCCATCTCTCCGTCATCCCTCCGTCCCGTCTGTCACAGAGTTACATCCTCACACAGGTGCCTCTCAGCAGGAGGGGCGACAGGAAGCATTTGCCCTCAGTTTGGGCTGCAGGCGCCGTTTCCAGATGCTCTGCTTCATTTTCACAGTCAGACTGAAACATCAACAATGATCACTTTCTTTAAAACATGAGCTCCAGTAATTAATATTTGTGCTGAAATATTAAAATATTTTTGTACCTTTTTTGTAGGATTTATTTAGATAAACTTTTCCAACTCTTTCCCTTAGTTTTGTTTCAGCCTCTGGAAACTGGATCAGGATTTGGATCATCAATAACAATAATAACCCAACAGTTCTGTTATTACTGGATTATAAAACCCAGAACCTTACTTGGTTCTGAAAGGGTTAACGGTCAGATTGGACCGGACCGCCCACTTTATCACTTTCCCTAAAATGTCTCGACCCGGCCTGGAGCCGAGTCCGACTGACACAGATCGCTCCTTTTACTCGCCGACTCGCTCGCTGTGACCTTTTTCCAGCTTTTGCAGAGATGTGCAGGAATGTTGGAGCGTCAGCGCTCTGGGTGTGTGTGTGTGTCTCTGTGTGTGTGTGTGTGTGTGTGTGTCTCTGGGTGTGTGTGTCTGTGTGAGTGTGTGTGTGTGTGTGTGTCTCTGGGTGTGTGTCTCTGTGTGTGTGTGTGTGTGTGTGTGTCTCTGTGTGTGTGTGTTTGTGTGAGTGTCTCTCTGTGTGTGTGTCGGTGTGTGTGTGTGTGTCGCAGTGAGAGCTGACGGCTGGGAACAGATGTAGTAACATCAGCTCTCGCTTAGGTGCTGAATATTTCCTCGGCTGCTGCTGGAGTCGGAACCACCAGTTTGGGTTTAAGCTCCTTTTCAAAGCAGAACCATTTCAGAACATTGGCCTAGTCCAAACCCGGTCCAAACTGAAACCAAACAGCATTTCTCTGGTTCTTGAACACATAAAGCATAAATGACTTTAACAACATGACGTCCACCATCTTAGCCGTGGTTCTGGTTCCTGCATCTTAAACGAGGTTCTGGATCTCCTCGGCTCCCCTCACCGTCCTCTGCAGGGCGCTGATGAAAAGTTTAGGAAGTTAAAGTTACTAAAAGTTTTCTATTTATCGCCTCAGGGGGTCTAAATGTTGCTGAAGTTGTTTTTATTGTATATTTCTAAAGATTGCAGCTAATTAGCAGCGGCTAAGCTAGTTAGCGTAGCATAGTTGAAAAAGTGTTGGTCTGATGATCCTGGTGTAAAATATCATTAATATTATAATAAATGAATAAACAAAGCATCACAATGACCTTCACTGGTTCTGTTCAATTATTAGTTTGATGTTTTTACTGCAAATATTATTTAAATAATCAAAGAATAAACAAAATATTCAAATTCAAAAGTACTTTATTGATCCCAAAGAGAAATTAAATGTTGTCAGAACCGGGTCTGGAACCAGATCCATCCTGATCCAGTTCAGTTCACAACAGAACCAGAACAGGGTCCAATTCAACCCGGTTCGGTCAGCAGTACCTCCCAGCGTTCAGCGGGCCTGAACTCGGCTAACGATCCGGATCGGATCATTTCCATCCCGACGCTGAGGGAGGGAGCGGTTCTGGATCACAGGACGTTCTGGACCTCGTGGCGATCAGAACCATCTCCTCTTCAGCTCCAGTCTTCCTCTTCCTGTCGGAGCGAGGAGCAGCGACTTCCTGTGGGGGCGGCCCAACAGGAAGCAGTAATTAGCTGCTGCTGGGTAGAGCCAGGTGTGGAGGCCTGACCCGGTCCGGTCCGGTTAGAGCCGAGCCAGACAGAAAACACACGAATGTTGATCAGCGGGAAGGTTTTCCCTGGGAATGTTGGGAATGCTGCAGCTTTCCAGACTGCGGCGTGACTTCCTGTCTGACTTCCTGTCTGCTCTCCTTCCAGCCGCCATGGAGAACCCCACAGAGGAGCTGCAGGAGGAGGGCGGAGCCAGCAGCGAGGCCCTGGAGGAGGCAGAGCTACAGGACCAGGCCGCGCACACCAACCTGAAAGGTAGGGAGCCGCACGCCGCCACGGAGACGCCACCCATCATGGCGTCTGCAGCGCAGCAGGAAGTAACGGCCTGGTTCCTCAGCAGCGATCAGCGGAGCGTCTGACGGAGCGAAGGAGGAGGCGGCGAGCGAAGGAGAAACGCTCCAGAACGGAGAGCGAGGAGGAGGAGGAGATCTGTCCTCCATCAACGCCATGATGTCCACTGTGATGTCAGCGGCCGGGACCATCAACGGAGGAGGAGGAGGAGATGAAGGAGGCAGCGGCGTCACCTCCGCCAACTCCTCAGCTGGACCGTCTCCCAGGTGATTCCAGATCTTCTGCACCTGCAGGTTGTTAAACGTCCGGAGTTCCTCAGCGCCGCAATGAGGAAGAGGATGGAGCTCCTCCTGATGAAGACCAACCTCCTCCTCCATGTGCTACCGGATAAAAAACAGAAAACATTCCTCATCATCATTACATGAGTTAAAAATAATTTACAACATTCAGCAGCAATGGATTAATTCAGTTTATTAAAATATTTTAATTTTTCTTAATAGGTTGTTTATATAAATAATTGCCTTTTTATTTTATTCTGTATATTTAAATTATTGTATATTTTCTTTAATTTATTCAAAGTTTATTCTATCTTTAATATTTGTAATAGAAGAAAATGAAATACAATTATTCAGACCTTCTGTCTTTAACATAAAACAAATATTTTCTCTTATTTTCAGGACATTTTGCTGCCTGGTTAGTTTATGAACGTAGATTTAAAATGTTCTGAAATGATCATCAGATGTTTTCCCTTTAATGGCTGAATCAGCAGAAATCTGACGCAGTTGATCCGTTTCCTGTAACGATCTGTTAGCTGCTGCCTTGCTTCAGGGAATCCGACCTGCAGCCGTTCAGAGCCGCTCAGCATCTCAACCTTCTTCTGTCTGCAGCCCGTCGCCCAGCAAGTCCCTGACGGCCGCCATGCGGGCGCCGCCCAGCCGCAACGCCCGCCGCAACCAGGTAGGCCCGCAGGCCCCGCCCCTCTCCCATCATGCAGCGGGGCATTCCTGCTGCATGATGGGCTTCCTGTGGCTTCAACAGGAAAAGGAAAGTTCTGGCTGTGTGTGTGTGTGTGTGAGCAGTAATCTGCAGAGATTGTTTGGTCAACGTTTCCTCAGAGTTCAGCGGCTCAATGAGGCGTCTGTCCTCCGGTAGGGGACGCGTCCTCATGGGGGACGCGTCCCCCACCGTCAGGACGTGGAGCTGGGGTCCTCCAGTGAGGTCCATCAGAACCAGTAGAACCGGTAGGACCAGCTCACGCTGCTCTGATGTTTCCAGGACTCCAAAGACGACGGCTCGGCCTTCATCTGCCCGCTCTGCGACAAGAACTGCCAGACGCAGCACCAGCTCACCATGCACATCCGACAGGTAAGCCCCGCCCCCTCAGGTCCGACCCACGCACACCGACACACACCGACACACACTTCTCCTCCCCGCAGCACAACGCGGACGCCGGCGCCACCGACCACTCCTGCAGCATCTGTGGGAAGTGTCTGAGCTCGGCTTCGTCTCTGGACCGACACATGCTGGTCCACAGCGGGGAGCGGCCCTACAAGTGCTCCGTCTGCGGCCAGACCTTCACCACCAACGGCAACATGCACCGGTACACACACACACACACACACGCAGCAGGGCCAGTCCTGGTTGTTTCCCGCCGCTGCAGCCCGAGGCGTCGGGGGGAGACAGGAAGTGGGAAGCAGCCATCACACCCACCAGAGCTCCACCCGGCCAATTATCAGCCGGGTGGAGCCAACGACCCGTTAGGCTGCAGGAAGAGCCGGGTCCAGAGTCAGGTTTAGTAACCAGTAGCTGGTCCCAGTCCTCCCAGCGCTCCCTGTTTGCAGCGCTGTGGTTCTGTGAGGGTTTCTGTCGGCCTGCTGGCCGTGGGCAGGAAGGAATGACGGAGGCTGACGGACACACGGCCATTATTCTGCTCCCACGCCAGACGATCCGTTACTGTCATGGGATCATGAAGCGGTTTGTTCAGACCTGAACGCTAAACGACAATTAGAGTAAAATATTGTAATAAAAGGAAAGAAGTGGAGGAGAGGGAAGAACAATGGAGAACGCAGCGAAACGAATCAGCACAAACCAACATGGAAACTTTGATTCTTTAAAACAAGAATTAAAGCTGAGGAAGAAGGGAAGAACAAAAATCTGTTCATTTCATCAAACTTTCACATTTTATGCAAAATAAGTTTATTAATGGCATTAATAGTTTGGCATCACTGATATTCGTAACAGAAACAGGAAATAAAGACGTAGTTTGTCTGTAGGTGGGTCCAGTCTGGAGGGGCAGCAGCAGACAGGAAGTATCAAACGTTATAAAACGATTTATTAACAGCCTCGGGCCAGCAGAGGGGCTGATGGGTAATGTAGTTCCCTAGCAGGCTGCTGGCAGAGCAGAACATCTGGAAACATGGTTTGCTTTGAGAGATGAAAACTGATCTAAATGTTTCCCCACTCCTTCCTCCTCCTCCTCCTCGATGTTTTCTCAGGTCTTAACTTTCTTCCTGACTCTCTTCTTCTTCTTTCAGTCTCACTTTCCTCTCATTTTTCTACTCATTTCCCTTCGTCAAACTTTTCCTTGTTTCTATCCCTTCTCTCTCTCTCTCGCTCTCTCTCTTTCTGCTGACTTTGCGTGTTTGCTGCTCTCTGATTGGACGGTTCAGGGGTCACGGGTTTGTTTGCAGCAGCCTCAGCTCCCTGATTGGGCCCCTGCTTCCCTGCGCTCTGATTGGTTGATGAGCAGCTTCCTGTCAGCTGCTCCAGATCTGCTGACTGGCTGTCAGGACCTCTTATGGTCGTCCTGCCGGCTGCCTGAGGCCGCTATTAATAGATGACACCTTGGAGCCCCTCTTCCTCTTTTTACTCATCTTCCTCACTAGTTTCCTAGCAACCTTCCTCTCCATCTCCTTGTGTCCTTCGGTTCTTGCTCCCTTTTTCTCTCCTCTTTATTTATGTTCTTTCCTCCCTCTGTCTCTCCATCTCAGTCACAATCTGCTGGCTCTGCCCACTTCCTGTGGACTCACTTGACTCCGCCCACCATGTTGTCTCCGCCCATTCCCAGTTGAACCGGAATGCTTTCCCAGCGTTCCTCCTGCCTGCAGCTCCTTCCTGATGAAGGTGATGACCTTTGGCCTCCTCTCCCCCTCAGGCACATGAAGATCCATGACAAAGACCCGGCCAGCGGCCTGGTGCCCCTCAGCAGCCCCCCGTCCCCCACCAAGCGCCGCCGTCCCTCTGTGAAGCGGCGCCAGGGCCTGGAGGACGACCCCGGAGACGAGCCGCCCGCCAAGAAGGTAAGAGCCGCGTTCCTCCTGCCGCTCCGCCCCGGCACTCCTCAGGAAACCAACGGCCCGGCTCTGTGTCCAGGTGACCGAGGAGGCGGGGGCGGACGAGTCAGCGGTGCTGCCTGGGGCGGAGGAGGAGCTGCTGCCGTGTCCCATCTGCTTCAAGACCTGCAGCTCCAGACTGGACCTGGACGCCCACATGGACACGCACCCGGACACCCTGCTGAGGTAGGGAGGCACCAGTTACCCCCATTGCCACCCAGTTACCCCCATGACCACCAGTTACCCCCATGACCACCCAGTTACCCCCATTACCACTCAGTTTCCCCTCATTACCACCCAATTACCCCCCATTACCACCCAGTTACCCCCATTGCCACCCAGTTACCCCCATTACCACCTAGTTACCCCCATGACCACCAGTTACCCCCATTACCACCCAGTTACCACCCAGTAACCCCCATGACCACCTAGTTACCCCCATGACCACCCAGTTACCCCCCATTACCACCCAGTTACCCCCATTACCACTCAGTTACCCCCATTACCACCCAGTTACCCCCCATTACCACTTAGTTACACCCATTACCACCCAGTTACCCCGATTACCACCCAGTTACCCCCCATTACCACTTAGTTACCCCTTTACCACCCAGTTACCCCCCATTACCACTCAGTTACCCCCATTACCACTCAGTTACCACCATTACCACCCAGTTACCCCCCATTACCACCCAGTTACCCCCATTAC
>CAEGAE010098370.1:0-42695 GCA_903067095.1 Girardinus metallicus
AAAATTTAAGATAGCGGGTTTGACAGACCAGATCTAAATCTAAGGAGACTGGTGCATGATCAGATATCACTATAGTGTGATAATCACAGGCTTTTATTTTAGAAAGCAGTCTGATATCAATAAGGAAAAAAATCTATACTTGTATAGGTACGATGAGCATGGGAAAAGAAGGAAAACTGCTTAAGTGCTGGGTTCCCATGTCTCCACGGATCTACCAATCCCAACTGAGTTTTGAAAATATTAAGACTTTTAGCAGCATTAGATAGTGAGATTGTTTTTTTGGAGGATCTGTCTAAGCGGGTATCCTGGATCATATTAAAGTCTCCCCCTAAAATTAAATAATAGTTTTCAATATCAGGCGTAGATGAAAAGAGTCTGGACATAAAGGTATCGTCATCCCAATTTGGATCGTAGACACAACCTAGTATAACCAAAGAATTTTGCAATTTGCCTAACACGATTATGAAACGGCCCTCCGTGTCCACTATTATTTTGTGCTGTTCAAACACAATATTATTACGAATAAGTACGGCTGTTCCTCGAGCCATAGCATTGAATCTAGAATGAAATACATGGGTAATCCAACTTCTTTTAAGTCGCATTATCTCTTTATTACAAAGGTGTGTTTCTTGCAAAAAGAATATGTCCCCTTTAAGTTGCTGCAAATGAGCCATAACCTTAGTAATCTTGGTGGCGTTCCCCAAACCTCTAACGTTCCACGAAACAACCCTCAAATTATTACCTGTGTTGGTCATACCTTACTATTCCCGAAGAGGTATACCTTGAAGTGAGGCAGCTCGGTTTTGACTGAAAGGATACTGGTACTTGGCATATTGTAGGCCGGCAACTGTAGAGAAAGAGGAAAGAGAGAAAAAAAAGAAAAAAAAAAACACACACTCACATATCCACTGAAATCACTCACATCTAGACCTAGACCCCCTGTAAAGCAAAAACAAAAATCCAAGTGACCATCGCAAAGCAAGGCATCTTCTATCCCTTGCGAGACTTCCTTCATTATAGACTAACATTTACCTCCTCCCAAAATCAGAATGGCCGCTTGTCGGAAGGCAACCAGCTCAAACAAGACAGCTACAAAATCAACCAGTGTAGCTGTAGAAGAACTTCTGAAAAAACTCCTTAGTTGAGTTAAATTAACCTAGTAGCGTAATACATATCAAGATAGATTTGCTGGCTCTGAATGAGTAGCCTATTGGACATCATGGCATTCTAATCCAGTCTCTGTATGAGTAATCAAGTCTAGGGCTGGTTTTAATTGTACAGGCTAATCAGAGAATTAATAAAGTAGAGAAATTCCAGAGACAGCTTTGCAGTCAACAAACTATAAAGAACCGTCTGAGTACTGCAAGTGGAATGATTAACACCACTAGTAAATCGGTTGGATCCAGCTGATAATTATTTCTCTGGTGGGCTTGAGCCAGATGGTTGAAGAGAGTCAATGTAGCGCTTGGTGTCATCAGGTGAAGCCAGGAACCTTCGACTCCCATTCTCGGTTATGATGAACAGTCTGGCTGGGTAGCGCAATGCAGGCTTGAGTCCTCAATCATCAACATCATCACCTTCCTAAAATAAGTACCCAAGTCATTTTTTGGCAAATTCAATTTATTTATGTTTTGCTTAAAACATTTTTTGTAAAGAAAGAGGTGTTTTTTTTTTTTTTCCATCAACATCACTTTTGACAAAAAATGACATAGACCATTGTTTCAATCTTGTAAGTTGGATCAACATATTAGTGAAATAAATGCGGTTAAAATTTATTTATCATTGAAGTTGAATTGAAATTTTCTCCTTCATTGCGGCGTCGCAATGATTTTGTTACTGGTGTATAAAAAAACCATAATAATTAAACAAAACATGTTTAACCTGGCGGGGGTCGTAAGTAAAACCTGGCAGCCCGCCAGGCTTATAATATTATCTTCATCTCCACGAAATCTCGGATCTCTTCGATCTTGGCGAAGACGGTGTGATAATGGCCAGGAAGCTGCTCAATGGCCCACGGAAAGATGTTGTACATCTGTGGAAGAAAAAGCTGCATCTTTGTTTTCCAGAATATAGTAAAAATCAGCCCCCAGCCATGCTTTATCCCACAATTATGAAACTTGGTATACATATGTAACGGGTCAGGACCTACAAAAAAGTCTCTTGGAGCCATGGTCCAAACCCAACAGGAAGTCGGCCATTTTGAATCAAATCTAACAATGTGTGTTTTTCATTGATGTCGTGTTTTCTGCCCACCAGAGGGTGCCCTTGCACCACAAATGGTCCATAGGCCACCTTTATGATCCTCTAAAGAGCCCAACAGCTTGAAATTGCAATTCTGTTGTCCCTTGTGAGGCAGAGCTGAGGAAGAAGTCGGTGTGTGTCACCTGGCGGAGGCTGCGGGGACTGAGCGAGAGCGTGGCGTTGCTGGAACCCCGAGGCCTTCGCGCGCTTTGCTGCGAGGGCCTCCAACGCCGCTTGCGGCTTTAATTACAGCTTGTTCCTCCTGTTATGCTCCTTGAATGCTTGACCATCTTTTAAACTTTTTCCTGACTATTTACACCTGAACTTCAGTTTTCCATGTAGCAAGTTGGTCACCATTGGCTTACCTTCCCTGTTATCTCCAGTTTTGACTTGTAAGTTGTTCTTGTCTTTTTCATTAAACCCTTTTCTAAATGATTCTGCCTGTGTTCAGTTAAAACACCACATTTTATGCCAATATCAGACTGCAGTAGACTCGCATATTGGTCTTTATTCATATATAATTGACTCTCTTGTGAAACAATATTAATCATTTAACGTTAATTCTTATTTATTCTCAAAAATATCAAGAAGCCTCTGTTAAATAATTGGCATTTTCTAGTATTTTATCACCAAATCGAATGCATAATAAATCATAAAAGTTTCATAACACCATAACACTGCATCTTTTAAATAGCCTCCAGTCTTAGTTTCTACAAACTATAGCTGCTGTGTGATCTATGTTATCAGTGAATGAGAAGAATATTGCTGCTTTGCTTTGTTGACTGGGCATGTAATCATAACACTTTCAGCCTCAAGATATATATATGTTTAATGCTGTTTTTTAAACCACTGACTGGTTCTTTTTTAGGACTTTGTTCTCAAGCATATAGCTACCACCTTTGAAGAAGAAGAGTACCTGGCTATGTTTGAGTGCAGGGGCAAACACTTTTTTTTGGCTTTTGCAGAAGTACTAAGAATAAGACAAGCCAAAGAAGCTCTGCTTACTATTTCAAACAGTTCAGAAATGCCACTCACGGTTCGCAGCCTCTCTGCTCTAATGAAAATGTTAACGTCCCCACTCGATGGGGCTTTTGTGGAAAATCCAGCTCCAACCCTCCCAAATCCAGTCTTATGAAAGAACAAAGCAGCTTAATAGTACTGCTGTTTCTTCCTGAATATTTCGCCCTTTAAGGGAAAATAAAGAAAAAAAGCTGCAGTCTTAGAAACAACAGCCACAATAATCTACGGGATTTGCTGAATTTTGCTCACCATCAGATTACCTTTGATAGATTTGTCGTGAAAGATATCTTACCTGTCTTCAAAGCCAACCAAGAGTGCCCAGGAAACCTATTGCATGTTGATTCATTTATTTCTACAACAGCTTTATTTTCTTGCCAGTTGTTTTGGTTCAAAACCTATTCTACCATTAGATTCTGAAAGAAATTGTTGATTAATCACTAAACTAATGCATTACATTTTATTAAGCATCATTTGCAAAAGGGATCATCACTGACACATATGAAGAGATCAGAAGTTATGCGTATACGTACTAATTATAATAGGGTTAGAAAATGTATTGCATTAAACAGTGATTAATTTGTGATTTATCTTGTTTTCAAACAGCAGTACTTAATTCAATAATCAAAGCTTTTTAGTTAAATTGAAATGTGTTTGAATATATAAACAGACATACATTATAAAGGTGTACAGCATCTTTATAATGTATGTCTTCCCATATTTTACAGAACACAGTTTCTGCTATGTGAACTCTTTGATGTAGATGTGTTGAACATCTCTGTCTCACTTTTAGATTCTGACACATATTGTACACACACTGTAGGACACTTCTTGGACAACAATGTCCTCCCACACCTGATATAACTTCTTCTAGGTTGTTTTATAGAAATTTGAGTGCTACATAAAATAACTGAAATGCAGAAATCTTAAAACATATCAGTCAATGACAACCTGATTAAATGCAAAATTCAGTTTTATTATGATCGTTTTCAATCTTAATTGAAGAATCTATCCAAACCAAATATGCCCTATTATAAAGAGCAAATAGTGTCAGAGTTAATTATGCGGTAAATGTCATTAACCAAATTTTGGGGTTCAGTTTTTGATCTGCAGAATCAAGAAATTCCTTAAACAGAATGGTCATGACACTGCAAAGAAGGCTAAAAGCATAACATCATGTCCCAAATCTATAGAAATACAGAAAATACATAGATGAGAAACAAAGTCATGGGATCTATCAGTTTGGAAATGGTTGAAAAGTCATTTCTAAGCATATGGGACACAAATGAGTCACTGTCCACAAATGAAGAAAACATGGAACAATAGTGAATCTTCCCAGGAGTGAGTGACTGACCAAATTTACTCCAGGAGAGAACTGATGACCCCCACAGGAAGTCACACACAAAAAAAATCCCCAAAACAAAACTGTTCACTCCAGCTATGGCCTATGTTCTTTCTTCAACAATAGAAAAACCATTACGCAATGTTTTTCTTCGATCGAACGTTCTAAGAAAATATTTTTATAATCTTAAAACTGTCTCATTGGGGAAGGTTATATCCTAATGGAAATGTTTTCTCAAAGTTTTGATCAGAGCTCACACAGAATGAAGTCTAAATGGTTTAGTGACTAGTCAGAGCTTTGAGGCAGGAAAGACTCACCTCCTTGTGGGCAGTAATTTTGTTTCCATGTTATGATGAATGGGGTGTGGAGGATAAAAAGCACAAAATAACATCTAAAGAAAAATGTGGGTGTGTTTAATACAGTTAGCATCATTTGCTATGCTCCTTGTCCTTACTAAAGCTAATAAACTTTCCTGATAAAACAGCTAATGCTATTCAGTTACTTACTGTTTCATTGTTCAACTTTCCTGCAGCATTTCAGTGCAGAAGAGTCCTTTGTAAAGGTCTAGCACTTTCTGTAGAAATTGATGACAACAGTAGCTATGGGTAGCAAGTCACTGTTTTGACACCGGGAGTTGTTATGACTGCTGAGAGCCTGTATATATGACTTATATTTGCCAAAATTATCCTCCATTAATTCTTAAAGAAAATTTTTGGATCACAAGTATGGGCAGGCATTAGATTCTTACAATGTGATAAGCTGGATCCAAATTAAGTAAAGGAGCAGCTATTCATTCAGCTGCTAAAATGAGCCACAATGTTATCTGCAGAACTCAATTATTACTTAGATTGTGATGCATAGACTTACACAAAAACGCAGAAGCAAATTTGATAAATTTATAAGTGCCTTTTGTGCAGAATAACATATGTTTTCCCATTCTGAGTTTAATAGAGTTTGATAAGCTGATAATTTCTTGGTAATTACTTCAACTACCTGCTCAGGGAGCTAGCCAGCTGTAGGTAAACAGTGTTCACATGGTAAGGTTGACAGGTGCCACCTTATTACTGTCTTTTACATAATTACAAACATTTACAAAAACTAAACTTGTCGTTCTTGTAACTGAGACCACAGTGAAACTGTGGGAATGCATTGCCAAGCAACAAGCAGAGGAGGTGCTGTGCTACTTTATTCTCCATGCTGCTGAAGAAAACTGGCCACTCTGGTAGGAGACTTGTCTTGTCTCCTACTACAAGGACTCCAACCATATAATACCTCTTAAAGCCCAGTTATAATTTGAAGTTGGTAATCAAGCAATGCCGAGTGCTGACATCCAGCAGCTGACATATTTACTTTTTATGGGCAAAATTTCAAACAGACAATTTATTGTGCATCTAGGATTGTTTCTTTTAAAACTAAGATGTAATGGCTCACGAGTCACGATACATTTTCACCCTGCTAAATGTTTTTTGTACTTTCTAAAAATATTCAAAATACAAAGCGGCACATTTTCTGTCACCAATAACTAATAAAAATCGACAATATTTGTTTCCTTGACAGAAAGAAAGCCTCACAATTGTTTAACTTTCACTGCCAATGGGTGTAGTCAGAGAGATGCTTTTTTTCCTTCTTCCTCCATGTGCCTCCCTGGTGCCAACTGTTGGTTTTGATCTCAGGTTGAACATGGCATGCCATAAGCTTACATCAGTCCAGTGGACACTCACTGCTGTATCTGTGTAATTGCTGCAGACTCTCCAATTTGCATAAAGATGAGTTCAGCTCCTCTTCTGGCACCTTGCCACCTCACTCAGAATTTTTTGACCCTCTCTTCAGCTTTGTATAAACCTCTTCATAATGTTTGCATATGCTTTTTTTGGTTGTGATTTATGTCTGTGAACACCAGTCCTCAGTGGATCTCATTCAAAAATGAGCAGCAGAATAAATACATAAATAAGTGAATTACATTTGTGTTTGTGGAGGGTCCCTCATGCTAGCATCTGTGATTCATGTCGCTCAGACTCACACAGCTAAAGGTTCAGCACTGGTGTTTATTAATCCCTAAATACAAAATTTGAATGCTATCAATGTCTATCTGTTCTCTGCTTGCTCATTTTATACAATAAATCACGAACCGATGTTTGTTTTATTTGACAAATTCAAATAGTTATATTAACGCTCTGATATTATGTCTGAATATATTGTGTTTGAATAATCTATAACTTACAAATTTACTTACAGCTTTTTTGACTTACCTCATCTCTGTCTCTGCCCTTATTTCTACAGTGTAGTCAGATACATTGTACCTGCACTATGAAAAAAAAAATGTAAGCTGAAAATAAACAAGACCTGAGCGATTTCCCTTTGAACAGGGAAGGAATCAGTCCTGAATACAAACTCCTGCTCAGCAGGTCTGAAAATAAATGCCCAGATTCACTATTTCTGTCTGACGGAAACGGTGCAGAACATATGCAGACCCTCTGAACCACCTGAGCTCTGCCAGTCTTTTTCTGCATTTCCTCTCAAACGAAACTCACATACACGACACACTCCAAATTCTTAAACTTCTAGATTTCTGTCTATGCAGTCACTAGGGGGCAGTAAAACTCCACACCTTCACAACTGAAAATACACTATTCACACGTGTATTGTCTCTGCAACACACACGAACAGGCACACTGAGAATGCAAAGACCAAACTTTAGATTAATAAGAAAGAGTCATAATTTGCATACTTTAGGAAGTGGAAGTGTTCCCCGTTAAAGTGACAGTGATTGATTCACTGACTTTAATCATGTTTATCAATCACTGTGAGAGATTTGTGATTGATAACTGTGCTTCCTCTTCTTTGAAATGGTTGTAGATGAATTCACCTCACAGTGATTGAGTCCATGTGACAATTAGGAAAAACGTGTAAGCTCTTTATGTAAGCCTAATCTATTTTTTTAGACTTTTGATCACATGAAAATTAAGCAGAATCGAGTGCACATGTTCCTTATAGCTTAAACAGACATGTTTATCTTTTGATTTATTGCAGTCTGAACATTTATTTTTTGAGTTTATCATTTAGTTAAAACTTGTATGTCCTTTAGTTGGGTTGTTTATTGCCAAAAGTCAGGTACATGTGTTATTTTTAAACAACAGCACTCAGACATGTCTTCCACCAAGGCCTGTCCTGCATGTCAGCCAGTTTTGACTAGTGTAATGGCATTCTTCTTCCTCTGACTCTTCCACTGCTCGTAGTTCAGAAGCTTTTATGTAATCTCGTTAACAAAACAATATGATCGGAACGTACCTCAACTCATCTGGATCCACATCTCTCTCCATATCTCTGCTGTTTGTTGATTACCCACAATATTTCCATGTTTGCCTTTCCCATTGATTTTCTTTGATAAAATTTTACATATAAACAGTCAGGGACTCATGTGTGTACATATACAGGCTGTAAGCAGCCTTCTCTTTGGCTACAACATGGACCTCATTTCACGAGATGGAATTAAAGCCGGCTGAGACCTAATCCCACTGTAATACCACTGCGCTCCTGCCCTGTTTTATGAAGCTTAAAAAGAGGCTATGGGGGAACCAAATTAGAAAAGGGAAACGGTGATTCTTTGTGTGGGGGTTTGGGGTAAGCCGGGAAGCATGGGGGTGTTGGATGGTTGAGGGGTGGGGAGGCCTGCAGAGGGTCAGGGTGAATGAAGTGGCCTAAAGGTAAATAGCAGCTGAAAAAGGACTGTAAACATCATATAATGTACATTATATGTAGAGTCATTGTGTATATTAATTTAACAGTTTCAAGTCTCATGAAATATGATTATATTTTTTTATTTTATTTGACTAGTACATCCAAATCATTAGATATGATTCCAGTGGTCATTTTAGCCAAATCCATTCTTTATACTTGAATACCTGTGTTTAAATTCAGATTAGCATTTTGCTTAAACTGTGATGTCTTAAATTATTCAGGAACAACTGAAAAGATACAAAATGCACAAATGTCATTTGCAAGTCTTACTTAAACGAGTTAACTTGAAGTCAAAATTATTAATTTTACTATTAACATCTGCAATCCAGGTTTAAAATATTGCAAATTACATGACACACCGTATCTTGAATAACTGTTTTACTTTTTCTTTGTGTGGGTGTGTAGCATACCTCAAAGCCTTCACTGATGTAGAATTGCTTCCAGCAGAAGTTTCAAATTTCCAGGATGCTTATTGGTTAATATAGTACAATTATTATATGCACACTTTTAATTTTAGGTTGACTTGGCTTTATCCCAAGTAGGCTCAGTGTGATTGACAACACAGCCACGAGAAATTGCTGTGCGTTCCAATAATGTGACCTGCTCCCACAGTCAGTAGGAAACAACTCCTCACTGACTCCACCTGCAGAAAATGCAATGCAGAAACTCACTCAAGGCACAACTGAGAGGTAAAAAGCTGTTTCTAAAAAACTATTAGCACCACGTATCCCCTTCTATTGCCGCCCTGGGTAATTGTCCATACTGCCTATCAAAAACCACCAGGACCACCATAATCTTTAGCTCTCTCCAAAGATTCTTGACCTTATTAATTTAGCTCAATCCAAGATGTTAACATTGCTTCCAGTTAGTAGAACCTGTTGCAAGAATTAAAAGATTACTTTAAAGCCACACAAGTGTGGGTTTCAAAAACAGTTGCAGTGCTTAAAAAAATGATCCACTTCTTATTTACATCCTATTTCTGACTAAATTCTAGCAAATAAGAAAAATGTTTAAAACTCTGAGCATTGTTTTATCTTTTATCATAGTCCAACCTTCTCCTAGTTACACCTTCTCAGGGCAGTAAATCATTTTGTTTGGGTCAGATTTCTTACTGATGCTGTATGTACTCATTTTTGTGCCATAAGAATTTAGGTTAAAGTCACTGTGATTCAACAGTTGTAAGGTCCCAACCCAGAAATCTTATAGACAAAGCTTTGACTGTCATTTAGTGTGCTGTAGGCTTTTTAAACTTCAACCTAATCACAACTAAACATTGGATGTGCGCACAATAACTGATGTCATGAATACATTGTTTTAATATGTTTTTGCTGTAAGTTGTAGCTGTGTTTATACATGCCTCCCTGAGAGAAAAGCGATATGTCGCCTTGGAAGAGGGAACAGGTTGGATAATCACAACTGAACTGCATGCTGCGCTCTATCCAATTTAATCTACTCTTAATGTGTTCTAGCCTCTTTACGATTTCACATGGCTGCACTTTCCTTGTTTTTTTTTTTTGTCTTGCCAATAATGGTATGGTATTTTGCAAAGCTGTTTCCACTATCAACTCTGTCCAAAAACAATAGAGCATAAATTAATTTGGAGACAAAGATACCATCTGATATGGATCAGGGTTTTGTCTGGAACTATTCTAAGCAAATTGATCCAAAATATGTGACCTCATCCAAACAGAAAGAACAAAGCAGCATAGCAACTGAATGATGCCCCACCGATCACCATAATGAGTAGCTGTAGTGGAATAATAGCAACACTTATTTATGCCAGAAAGATTTTTTTTTTCCATTTTATGAAGACTATGCACAGCTTATTATCACATATGAATATGAATCTGCATTTGGAAATTGGAAATATTGTTATGAGACCTTCAAAACCACAACGAGAGCGAACCAAGGCCCAGTTATTTTGAAATTAGTTTTGGATACAGTCCTGTAAAACATTTATGCAACAGAAAATCACAGCATCACTGAGTTTTTGGTTTAGTGTGCTTATCACTTGAGTGGAAAATCAACCAACATGCCAAATTTCATCTGAATACTGAGCAGTTAGTGTGATTCTCAGCGGATGAGGAAATGGAGACTAAATGAAAATGATTGTGTTGGAACTGAGAGTTGGAAATGTTTCTTTTATTCTTTTTCAATATTTGAAAAAGCTGTGTTTCAGAAGACTTGTATTTTTGCAAAGATGCTCAGTTTAGCCTATTGCAGTCAGCAAGATTATATTTTAGAATATGCCAAGAAATGTGACTTCAGCAATCATATATTTCTATATATCATATATTTTATATTCAACTGAATCCACTATGAAAGATCTGCTCATTAGTTTGATTTATTTATAGATACCTTTTAATTTGCAGTTCTCGATCTTCTTCAAACTCCTTCTTACCACCGATCAGTATTTAAGAGTCAATGTTTGTGATAAGATAATTCATCAATGTCTGCTATGTTGGAAAAGAAAAAGTCCACTAGATTGTCATTTAGACATAAAAACATTTTAGTTTCAGGAACGTCTTCATCTTGCAAGATGAAGATCCATGCTTAGATTATTTGATTTGTTGTGCACAGTTACAAGCTCCCAGCTGACATTTTTCTAGCCCGACATGCCAGTTTGTCCATAACAATTTTCCGATGTTACTGATCTGAGTCTAATCAGTGATAATGTCCAGTGTGAATGCTGTTGCAATCTGACATATCAGTTTTCTGCAGATGTGGGTTGATATGAGTTTCTCATGGTATGGTAACCTTCAGAAAATGGGTTTACAAAATTAGAGTATTTATATTAGTTCAATTCAATTCAATTCAAAAATACTATTATTTATATTAATCCCAGAAGAAAATCAAATGTTGTAACTCTTACAAGTTTCTTCAAAGAGCCATAGAGGCAGATTATTTTACTGATAAAAAATCAAACAGCAATATTTCATAGGATCTAACTGCATTTATTTGAACCAGAAAATGAAAAATACTTCAACTGCTGCTAAAATAACATATTCATTATTATATTTATAACTATGTTATTTAGATTTTTATAAACCTTAATTTCCACACTTACTGTCCATTTTTTGTTACAAAAAGACCTTTAACTATATTAACAATATTGCTGAAAATTTAAGTAACAAACTTTATAGATTACTATTTTTCATGGGTTTTCTCCTTCTTAAAGAGTAGCTAAACCTTTGTTAATGCGGTTGTCCTTTGTTTCATTCTGCATCTCGGGCTATTTGCTGCATATTTTCTCCCTCTCTCTCTAGCCTATTCTCTGTCAATTTATTGTTCAATACAGGCCACCACTGCCAAAAGTCTTAGCAAAAAAATAGTCACTAGAGGTGAAAAGTTGCAAAATAAAGTGACAAAGTCATAAAGTTGGCAACAGTTCTTTTCCTTGTCCTGACCACATCTTTTTATGCCTTCCTTTCATCTGCCTCAGAATAACGTTTTCAAGGGCATCAAGGGCTGAATTGACAAGTTGGTGTAAAGTAGGCATCTCCAACACGGCTTCAATTTTAACATCGAATCTGCTGTTACAAAAGTGGGTTGATTTGGGAATTACAAAGACTTGTCATATTACTGAAGAACTAAACATTTTGCCTGCATGTTTATGATTACTAATTTTGTTTTTCTTGATAATCTTTACAGTCTTAGTTTGTACTACTTTAACCTGAGCAAATTCCTTTGGTGTGATTCTGATGTAAAGGCTAACAAGCCAGGGTTTCATGATCCATTTCACCCACTTTGGGTGTTAAAACATTATCCTCAGAACAAAACTTTATTTTGTAGTTTTTTGTTCACTCACACGTAAACATTCCGTGTTGTTGTATTTACCTGTTCCTTTTGATTATGTAACATGAACATATTAAGCAAAAACGAAGACAGAGAAAAAAAAAAGGAAAGGTGAGAGGGAATCATTTGTCTGTGGGGACTGTGGATAAAAGAGGTGATTTGTGAAGGTCACTAATGTTGCTCTCCTCTCATATTTAGGCTTTCAGGGCTGAGATCCAATCAGATCGCTCTAAAGCCGTATTTCTGAAATCCTCATCACATTATGTTGCTGCCTAAGCCCTGTTGAATCAGCGGCTATTGGACTAGGAGTAATCAGCTTAGCTTAGCCCCACTGTAAATATGCAAATAGTATTTGATGATTAATTGACCCCAGTTGGCAGTGCAACCAAGCAGATGGAGGAAGGGAGGGAGGGGAAGGGCAAGAGGGGGAAAAAAGAGACAGACAGGACAGCATAAGAGAAATATTTGAGGTATGACACAGAGGGGTCTTAGAAAATCACATAAGTTAATTGATTTTGACTTATTTATGAAAAAGTCCTCATAACAATTTATCAAAAGAATAGTCCATTTTTTTGGATTATGAGACCATATGGTGTTATCATTAAATTCAAATATGTAACATTCATTTGAGAAATGTGTCCAAGTTCGCAGCTGCAACTCTTGCTCAATGCCTTTACCTCCATGCAATTTTTATTTATTGTATCAAAAGAAATAAGAATGAATTTTAACGGCGGACTATATGCAGCTTGTTAAGGAAGAGGAGTTGGACGGCCAGCTGCACATTGGGATGCACAGAAGTTGCTTGAAGTTGGAGGGTGAACACCAGACATAGTAGAACAAGGTCTTGAACTGACCTGCATGAAACAATGGCATTATTTATTTTCTCACTAATTCAAGTTCTCACTAATAGCAGTTTGGTAGGTGAGTCTCCAACGTGGTAACTGAAGTAGAGAGCACTACTTCCATAATCGAACAACCAATACCATTGTGTGTTGTCATGGATACTCTGCATGCCGGCTGGTGGAGGGACACTGCTGCTGACTAAGGAGTGAAACTGATTCCATGGGCAAGTCCTCCTGTTGTATGGGAACCAAGAAATGTGGAACATCTTCACTCTGAGCAGAGTTTTTAATTCATGAACTCTAATTTCAAAAGTCCTTTCCATGTGTTGGAGCAATAGCAATAGCCTGTAACAGCACTCTAAGACAAAGTGCAAAAAAATAGATTATTTGTAAAACTAAACTCAGGGGATCAGCCTGTTTCTACATTTTTGTTTTCAATCAAAGATCAATATAAGGAAAGATAAGCTCTGGTTTGATTTATATTTCCCCTGTCTGTAGATGTCTGCACATATTTTTGTTCTTTTCATCTTTTTAAAAGCAAGATTTTTTTTTTTCTAAGTCCAAAACTGAGCTTTCTTTCTGGATTAAATAGTGTTTTCTTGTTTGTTTTTACATTACTTGTAGTTGATATGGGAATTGTAGAGTGACAATTATATGCTGCGACACTCTGTTTCTCACACAGATGAATGAAATCGACAAAAAGATTAAAATTAAGGCAGAAAAGAAACTGAAGAAAGAATACAGCAGCTATCACTTTCACACACACACAAACACGCCAACAGTGCCTCCACCCTTGCAGCTCAAATGTCAACAAGGAAAATTGGAAATGAGTAATTCTTTCAGAGTGTGAAATAGATTGCTTCTCATATACGTACATTCCTGAATATGACAAATTGATTCTTGGGGAAAGGCGAGCAACAAATCCGCCAGACAACTTTTATTGTATTCTAGTTTTTTGAATTATGATTATGATTATTTATTTATTTCGTTTTAGCCTAACATGGCTCTCCATTGTAATTGAAGTCCCCTCTCACCCAGAGGGGAAGTGTTCCTTTTCCATCCCTCTAATTTGTTCTTTTAGCAGCCTTGATTTTTATTCCGTCAATATATCGGAGAGTTGGAGAGAGAGCGAGAGAAATGAGGGAGTGATTATTCAATATTAACATGCTGGAGCCGTCTGAGATGTTTCCTTCGATTACAGTATTCATAATGTACCCCGCTGTCATTCCCATGGTGTGTGCATGTGTGTGTGCGTGTGCGTGTGCGTGTCTGCATGTGGCGCCAACTGGGAATGAGGAAAGTCAAATTGATTAGACGTCAGTACCAACCTCCAAAACTGTCTGCTTTGTTATGTGTGTGTTTGATTGTCCAATTTTCCACCTTCTCATTTTCTGTTGTGTTTCCATATATCCAATCCCCTGCTGAACACACGATCAATTTTTTTCTCTTTTTTTTTTTTTTTTCCTTCTGCTGTCTGCTTCCACCTTTCCAGTGCACTCTGGGAGTGCCTCTCTGGAGAAACCCTCTTTTATGAAGTCTGCTGCTCTGCTGATGGATAAAATCAGTTGGCAAAAACAACTCTAAATTACTGATTTTCTGGTTTTTAGAATGTAATTTTTTGTGGTTGTTATTGCTTGAAGGCAGTAAATAAAAAAGTTTGCTCAAGTTCTGCACAGCAAAATGTTAGACCACGCACCTGAGCGGCCCGGTCTAAAGCTGCCTAATTTCAATTCAATCTGAGGCTTAAATTATAAAACGTTCCACATCCTGGGTTCATGCTCGTCTCAATCCAAAAATCCTAAAATGGAAAGAGAGGTTTAATTTAAATTTAAGACACCTCTGAAAAATAAAAGTGGGGTGCATGCCCAGGAAGTCACAACATTAAGAGAAGAACAGCATTACCCTTCACACTTACTGCACGCGCAAAGATGGTGTGTGAAATATTTGTAAAAATAGAAAATGCCACAATTTTGTATTGCAGTGGCATAATACCATGCTAAACATTTGGTGCAGTTCTCTAACAATGCGCTTTCCCTCCTCGAACTGTATGTCAGTGTAAAATACACTCTGTTTATTCTTGTACAGTTTCAGTTGTTTGAAAATGTTAAACTTTCGCTCTGACTGTAGTTATGGGCAAGTTTAGGGAAGCGTGTTTTTTTCTGTAGCCGCTTCCTGACATTTAAAGACCAACAAACATTTAAATATTTCTTTGAAGCGTTAGATGGCTACAGTTTTTTTTCCCACCAGAAGAGGAATTTCTGCTATTTTAATGATTCAATACAATCCATGTTAAAATGCCACTCACTTCCAAATGGATGTTTATTTTGCACAAATCTACTGACAAAGAAATAAATATTTTATAAGAATGTAAAAAAAATATGCCCACCATTGTTCACAGCAGACCAATAAATATGTTCAAGAAATCTGAACAAATAGAAGTTTTGCTGTTCTAGTAGCTACAATCGAGCTGCATAATATACAGTGTGGTACAGACTCATTTAATAAATTATAATATTTCAGGACCTTCATCACTAAATTAAACACATTATATAGATTAATTAGACATACTGTAATTAGACAGACTGATGTTTAACATCTTTATTTCTTTTAGTTATGATGATTTTAAAGTGCCATGAAAACATTACATTTAAAGCTAGCATATTACACAAGACTAATATCAAACAATTTTTAAAAACAGAAATGTGAACTTAATAAAAATGTATTTAGCATATATGCCTACAAGTTATTTTCAAAAGGTACTTTTGATAATTGAGACTGATCTAGATGTATATTCTAATTTATTGAATATGACTGTAGTTTGAGGGCTTGGCACAAAGTAAAACAGTTATATTAATACCTATATTTAAACTCTACATATAAAATAGGAACAGCACTAATGATTGAACAATAATCTCCAAATGAAGTTTAGATCCAACAACAGTTTATTCAGGTCAATCCTAAACTAAAAGAGCCAAAACACAAACACAATAAACACGATATGGGACAGAAACAAGGGTTCTATTTATATAAAGCGGTTCAGAAACACAGTGAGACCTACCAGACAACAAAGCAGATGCAGTTAAAAGATTAATCACAAAGACTTAAAAAATTAATGGATGTTTGAAAGTTTTATCAGGGTCAGGAGAATCTGGTAGAGATGAAATGAGAATTATAAAATAGGAAGCAGCTGAATTTCTGTGATAAAAACCAAGAACAGTTTTCATTAACAATCAAAATGTGAATCTTTCAGATAGAGATATACATGTATACATGCACAAGTCCTGTCATATCTGTGAGGAATCTGTTATTTGTGATCTGTATTTGTTTCATGCATTGTATCTTTATCTGTATGATACACATACAAACAACTATATGTCACTCAAAATGTAACAGATTAAGTTACATTTTTCCTTAGCAGCACTGCCTTTGGAAAACTTCTTACAATTTGAGGATGAATGTTTAATATTCTAATATTTTTTAAACATAAGCACCTCCAAGTGATTAAACTCGGAGGTTGATCTGACTATAATACTCCTGATGTAGGTGGGATTGATAACGTTATCTCATCTCAAACACACAAGTTCATAATTAAGTATTACAGTAAAAAAAATCAGACACATATATAGATATGTTTTTCAAACACTACCTACCAGGTATTTTATATTTCAGAGAAAAGAACAGAACTCCAGGGACAGCAATTACTGAAATTTGAAACAGAAGTACAGAAGCTAAAATCAGGGAATTAAACAGCTTCCTACTGGAAGGTATGAAACAATTATATAAATATATAAAATGTGTTATGACAGTCCAAAATGTTGATCCATTTACAAATTGTTTGATGATGTTGATGATCTCCCAAACTTCATTTGTCGTAAAATTAAATTAAAACAATAATGAAAACTAGATGCAGAAGGTACGTTGATTTTGTTCTCATTCTGGGAAATGGATTAATACCAAAATGAATATCAAATAATTGTATGCATTTCCTAAACATGCATTTGTTTGAAATTATGTCTTTATGTTGGGTGTGGTGGCCTCAACATGGAACTGCCAAATCACCTCTTGCTATTAGTACATTATAGAAACAGTTTCATGGGTTTACTTAAGATTTCGGGGGAGTGGGGGGGGGGTAGTTGTTGCTGAAGTGGTGCAATGCAATGTCAGGGTTGTCATGATTTGCAGTTGAGGTGGTGAGGGAGAAAGCAGCAGACCCAGGTAGGAGATGAATGATGGTTTTTAATGATGAAAATGCAGCTCAAAGACAGTCCAGGATCTGGCAGCACAGCTAAAAGGAGGCTAGTCTCACACTGGTAGCAACAGAAAACTAACAGACTGCCTACGGGAGCTGACGCCGACACAGAACTTGACAGTTCGACTGTGACGACGTACACAAGACAAGACATTCGACTAGGACCCGACAACAGACAAGGACAACAGGTGGGCTTAAATACACAGGGAGGTAATCACAGGGAACGAGACACACCTGGGAAACAATCAAGGGTAGAGAGACAGGACATCACAGAGACTCACAAGAAACAGAACCTAAACTAAACACAGAAAACTCAAATCCTCACAAGGGTGTGGAGGGAAAAACTGTTATCACTACATCAGAGTCTTCAAAAAGCAAAATACTCCTTTCTGATTCAGTACAAGAGAACCTTTTCCTCCCTCCTTACTGTATTTGCACACATTACATTTTTTCCATGGTGAACAAGACAAAACTAGGACTTATCTCACAGTTGCAAAGCCTCTGTTTCTGACTGAACAAAGCTAATAAAAGCCCAGATACAATATTTCAGCAGCTCCAAATAAAGGCCAACAATGAAACAAATGTTTGGGAACATAATTTCTGACTGTGTTTGCAACAGCAGGTGCAATAAAAACAGAATATGTTGTATTGTTGGAGTCTGGCTTTCTGAGAGGCCACATGCCAGTTGGTGGACTTTACTGCAGATAACTGGATGTGCAGAAACATAATAGAATAAATATATAAAGCAGCAGTGATTCCAGCCAGTCATATTGAGAGGTGAAAACACATTATCTTTGTCATCTGTGTTATAAGGTTTGTTTTGTGAAAGTCTATCGGTCCCTTGTGTCCAAACACATTCTTACTGAAAACTGAAACTTGAAGTGTTTATACCTGAAGCTATAGTGGTGTCAGACTCGACTTTGCTTTACAATTGAACCTGTTTTGAAAATGCTCAGCTTTCTTCGTCTGTGAAGAAAGCAGTTAAGTTGTCTTAAATATGAGATAAGTTGAATCAAATGTGTTTACTACTGAACAAACTCACCAAATCCCCATCATCACTGTCATGCATTGCACTTCAGCCATAATCCTTCTTGCTAGGGCTGCCGATGGTGACAGGGTCATGTTTGAAGATAAAACATTATCTTTCTGCTCATTAACCTTCGACAGGGTTTCCATTCCGCCTGGTTGATTCCCCTCCTCAGCCAACTCTGTCTTCACCTTCATCTCTTTCCACCATCGTTCCTCTCCCTCTTATTTGTCGAGGCGCTCACCCGGATGAGAGAGGAGCCTTTTAAAATGTCTGATGCTTCACGGTATCTCTCCTCGGCAATAGCAATCGACTTATCTGGACAATTTGTCCCACAAGTTGGTAAGACACTAACGAGATCGTTCACAGTAAAGTTTTCAGGGCAGAAGTTATAGACAGAATAAAGGCTTCTTCATCCGCTGCTTCTCTGCTCTTCACCCGGGCTTAACTTTTCTTAAAATAAAACATGCTAAAAACCAAACGACTCACAAGAAGTCTAAGTCTAAAGATTTAGATAACCGAAAGGAAAATCAAATCCTCAACTCAAAAAAATACCATAAATGCATTTGTGAGACGGGTTCACAGGAAGGACTGAATATAGACCATAACACAACCATGTGCTTCATCAATGAGGAGTTTATCAAATGTCATCTTCCCTCTCTCCTTGACTTTTGTTGCTTTTTAGCTGGTCTTTAACAGGAACAGGAAAACTGTCTGGAAGCCAATGTCAAAATCTGTCAACATCATCCATTAGTTATTCCAAGCCATTCAGAACAGAAAGTTCACCATCTTTTAATGTAAAACCCAGAGTAAGGCAAGGCTGCATGATGTTACCAACATTTTTATGTCTTGTAATGACCTGGATGAGATGAGAAAGCAGCCATGGACAGCAGCACACACACCCAGTGTGTGATCCTCACACATCTGTAGGATCTTTACTTTGCAAATGACATTTGCCTGCTAGTCCTCAAGTGGCAGCGTCTTCGCAGAGAGTCACTCAACTCTTTGAGCAGGCAGAAATGGCAGGCCTGAAGATCAAGGACAATAAGACAGAGATAATGAATATTAATACCAAACGGGATCTCTCACTAAAACTGAAAGGAGAGAGCCTCACTTAGACAAATTACATTAAACAATGCCACATGAATCTTGCTGCCTCCCTTATATCACATTCAGCAATAAAAAAAATACAAGCAATAAGCCTCATTAAACATTTCAGTATAGTCCCACATCATCTTCACAGGTGATACCTTTCTTTTGGATTCTAATGAACACATTTTTGGGTTCAGTCATCTCTTTAATGGAAGCGCTGACATTTTGTTTCACATACAAGAATTTGCCTAAGTGTCATTTTCATTTCATGTCATCATAAAATGTTTTATTTTTCAAACAATGACACAGATTTCCTGCACAATGGATGATAAAGTAGCATTTGTCACTTTTAGCTGGCCATTCAAGTACCAGGCATTCAAGTATTATTTAAGCAAACATTAGCTTTTAAACAAAAGTCTTAGTTTGATAAAACATGGTACACTGCAACAGAAAATGTAACTCCAGCTAACATAAAAACTCTGTCAACAGAACTTTGAATTATGTGTGCTGCTGCAGTGATACAGAGATCTTTATTGCCCTGTGAGGACTAACAGGCAGACACATAAAATAAAAAATAAACACTTGTAACACAAACACAATATATAGACGGAAATAGCTGAGGAGATTAAACCCGCATGATGAGAAACTCAGACACATATAGCGAGGAAACAACATTAATGGCTTTCCTTACTGCGGTGGCATGATGTTGGCACCATCTTCGTTCTACCTTGTACTAAATGTGTTTGTGTCACCACAGGTTTATTTTCATCTTTGTCTCCTGCAAGCAACACAGCAGCAGGGACTGGCTTTCTTACCCTCTGAAAACATCTTTGCACTAAGAGCATTATTTGTGCTCCAATGGTTTACATCAGTAGCTGAGGGTGATCTGATGTAGTTCCCCCTGGCTGAGAGGCTGGGTCAAACGGGGCCTGTGCTGTGGAAAAAATGCTTCCTCTAAGCATAACAAGCTATATTTGGGTAATGAAATCTTGTCTTTGAAAGAGTTCAGTGACTAGTGCTGGAACATGGAGGCATTAGGAAGTATAAAGTAAAGCCCATATGCCAGATAGATTTAGGTTTCAAGTAATATTTTAATTTTACCAGCATGCTTTTTCTGACTCTAAGTCACATTAACTTGTTTGAGTGTCCCAGCCAGAGAGTTCTGACTTCAATCTGACAGAGAATCTATTTAAGGAGTTAAAGATTAGGGTGATAGCAAGGAGGCCTTCCTACAGCAAAGACATGGAACTCCATCCAGTTACCAGTGGAAACATGCTAAAATATTTCACTGCTGTAATGTCAAAATATCGGATTTTTAAAAATATTTTCCAAAGTGTAAATTTAGAAGTTATTTTAGAAAAAAATGATTTCACACAAAGGGTGTTTGTGCTTGCAGTCTGTTTTATGTTTTTGTAAGAAAATGTTGAGTTGGGGTTCGCTCTGGTCAGTAAATATGCTGTAATCCCTGTCTTCACTATGGCCACTATCTTCTGAATGTCCTAATAAAATAAGGATCGAGCTCAAACATCCATCCATCCATCCATTTTTTTTAACACCTTTGTCCCTTAGTGGGGTCGGGAGGTGCTGGTGTCTATCTCCAGCTAACGTCCTGGACGAGAAGCGGGGTTCACCCTGGACAGGTCACCAGTCTGTCAGGGCAACACAGAAACAGACAGGACAAACAACCATGCACACACACACTCACACTTAAGGACAATTTAGAGAACCCAATTAACCTGACAGTCATGTTTTTGGACTGTGGGAGGAGAAGCCGGAGTACCCGGAGAGAACCCACGCATGCACAGGGAGAACATGCAAACTCCGTGCAGAAAGACCCCAGGCCAGGACCTTCTTGCTGCAAGGCAACAGCTCTACCAACTGAGCCTCTGTGCAGCCCCAAGCTCAAACAGGAGATTTAAAATTCAGCATGAAAGTTTGTTTTCTGCACTTTTAGGCAGGTCGGATTTTTTGTTACACCTTGCTTTAACACATGCCACTGCTACTTTTCCCGGTGATGTCAGATGTGGTGATTTCCTGTGCATCTGATAACGTGTATGAATTTGTACATTTAAGCTTCTTTTTCATGCAATCGAAAAATTCTGCTTTTTTTTGTGTCCCCACCTGTTTTCATGCATCTATTTAACCACTTAAACAATTAGCACCTAATAGCAAAGACAGGACTGTTGGGTTTACAGATTTATCTCTGTTACTATAAAGGCTAAAAACTAAACAGTGGAGAAAAGCAATGGAGTCATGATTAAAACTAATTAAGTTATAGCAAAAAGAAAATTTTCTAGACTGGTTAAACGAGGTACTTTGTCAGCATTCATATCATGCGATTGAAATTTAGAAAATTATTCATTTTGGGGAATTACAAATTATTTTATTACTATACCAGTTATTTTTAGGATGAAAATATCCATATATGCATCCATGTTCTAGACCTACTCAGTTTCAAATAGGATTTCTGCTTTCACACTCAGAAAAAATACCAAGTAGCATAAACCTTAAATAGGGGTTTATTTACCAAATATATCTTCAATTGAATGTGTAACGGTAATGAAATTAAGATGTGACGATAATAAGAGCAGGGATAAAAGGGTGCAAAAACAATAAAAAATTAAATCAGAGAATTTATGGCTTAATTAAAGCCTTTGTGATATAACGAAGACTATTAAACCCGTTGGAGATATAGCTTAAAGGAATTTAATGACCCAGGGGTTTAATAAAAAATAAAGATGGACACAGTTACCTACATCACAGCTTGCATCCGATATGACCTCAACCGCAGACAGATCTCATATAGATCTTCAAATTGTCTCAATAAGGCAATGAATAAAACAATATTGGAATTTGTTCTTAAGGCTAGTGCTCATCAGCTCCAGCTTTTCTAGTGGAATACCAACCAGCATGGATGCCTCAAACACCACTCACAGGACGGATTAGCTGTAGTCAGACTTATATGACAGCAGTACTATGATCTCTTAGTGTCCAAAGTTTGTAAGCTAACCATTCATCAGAGCTTGAAAGAGCTTGAAAGTCAGACACCGTATTTGCTTGCTTTCCCTTATGGTAATTTCACCTTAAGATTAATTTATGTGACACTTCATTTTCTAGAAACTAGAACAGCTCATTCAGCAAGTTGTACAGAAGAAAGCTTCTTTATGCATTAAACCTAGGACATCGGAGCAAATTAACCAGCTGATTAATGAATTAATGTTTTCCTTCTTGCTGAAGAGTAGTTTTACTTGTTTTATTCAAGTTGGAAATAGTTGAAGAAGAGAAGCATATTGACAACCAGGGGAACATGGTATTGATGTGTGATCACTCTCACTTAGTGAGGGGAGCCATGAGGTGTGACTGTGAATAATCAGCCCCAGCACCACATCACTACAACACTTTTCACCAGTGGGGATTTCACACGACCTCTGGAATAATTGCAGGAAAACAGGAAGCATATTTGTTTGCTACAATGACAATTTAAGTTTAAACCTATGACATTGCACCTCACAGACAACAATAGAAGGGGGCATTTCAATTATAAGGATATTTTACTTGGAGTAATTATCATGACCAACAAAATCTGTTTAAATATTAGATACGTTCAGAAGTGTCAATAAAAATTTCATTAAGCAGTTTTTTTTATATTTGTCCTCTCCAAGTCTTTAAATTGTTATGTGAAAATTTTTTTTTGCTGATAGGATATTTTTGTTGTATAGATTTTATTTAATTTTATCTGCTTACTCCTCATGAACACAGAGAAAGCATCTGCATAACTCCAAAATGTATTACTATCAGTTGTATTTTGCTTCTCATCGACTTTTAGCTCAGTTTCTCCGCTCGTCCCCACGTCACATTTAATGAGAAGATTGCGAGACTCAATAAACTGTTGAATCTCTTGTAACTCCAACATAATTGCTGCTGGCTAAATAAAGAGAACGCTGCTGGAGTCGACTCACATTCCAAGTGTTTCTCCTGTTGTGAGGTGAGGGCTGCAATATTGGAAAGCGAGAGCTCGATCAGTACATGCTTGTTATAATGAGTTGTAATTCTCCTGTCAGCGGGGATCTCTCTTTACTGTTTGGATCATTATTTTCCTCATAAGTGTTTGCATTATGCTGATTCCCCGCTATCACTGCTCTTGGTTCTAGATGTCAAGAGACAGTTTGCTCTGCAGTTACATCAGCTGGAAGATGACTGTGAATTTCAGATATCTGCGCTGATAAGTTACTGAAGAGTAGACACTTCTTAAAGCAAGATTTTTAATAATGTCTCTGCCTGATTGTCATGTGTGAATATTAAGAAATGGACCCTTACCTTTCTGACCTTAGCAGAGTATTAGCATATTTGAACACCAATTATCAAACTATTATCTGTATCTCTGCAGAAATTAAGGAAATATGTAGTTTTCCCCCAGGTGTCTTATGCAATGTACAGCTATTGGGAAAACCCCATTTCCTATTTGATCCTGAGGTTTTCTATCAATGAATGAAAAGGACCTGAGAGCGTTTAGAAGTATTTCAGTTTGGGGTAGTGCTACTTCTGTATCAATCATTTCAGATAATATGTCTTTCTTTTTCTTGGTAAATCCCTTTGTTTTACTTTCAGGTTGCTTGAATGGGGCTCACCAAAATGGGTCTCATCAAGTTATGATCAAAGAAACAGATTCTGTAAACTACACATGTAATACACCAAAACCTTTTTTTTTTTTTTTGACAATACTTAAATTTGGTCACAAAAGTGAAATTACTTTAGTCACACAAATGGAGGAGGTACAGCTAAAAGCATAGAGTCTAGACTCAACTTCCTCTTTTAGGCTGCAGGCTGCTACCGTGACTCACTTTTGTAAAGAGTAAGAAATAAATGACTGGGTAATGGTGAGTTTATAAAAGTTTAGTGTATCAGAGCTCACCCTTCATTTTATTTTACAGATGGAAGCACATTAAGATTTAAAAAGAAATTTAAGCAAACAAGCAGAATGAAACTGTTTCCAACATGAATTATCTTTAATTGCGTCACTCTCCATTGACTATCAAATCTCCACAGTATTGTGTAGATGTCTTAATTGTCTAGCTGATTCTTGGACAACCCTCCATTACTTAACTGTATTTTTATAAGATTAAACTTGTGGCAGACACATCTTACTCTGTTAGTTCAGTCTGTCTGTGATTGAGGGGATTGAAAAATTCATAGTTCTGAATTAAGCAAAAAGATTCAAACTCCACAACAGAAGTCACATTTTTGTTGTTTCTTTTCTCAGCTGCTTAGCAGGAAACTTTAGGCTTATTTATTTAGCCAGGCAGTTTGATAAAACCAACGACCAGGTGGTAAAAAAAATAAAAATAAAATCTGTGTTTTGATGATTTTGTAAACGAGCAGAAATTAATGACGACATACATACAAATTCCAGTACAAAAACAGAGGCACTTTGTGATGTGTGACTGAACACCGTGGCTAATTGTTGGAAAATGAGTGTTTGAAATGAGGTGTTATGCAGTGATCTCAAATAGTCTATTTCAAAGTGACGTATTAGACCTCATACTTATCAAACCATCAGGAACAACAGAAGATGATAGGAGTTGCTGTCTCCCTCAATGTCTTGGCAGTTGAACACACTGCAAAAACCATTCTCACGTCACAGCAAGGATGTACAATGCACACTTGTGCAAAATAACATTATCAGAGGGGAGTCATAAAAGATAGAAATCCGTAACTTTAGTTTACCACCCAGCCCTGTATGTCAGCACATCCGATACTTAGAATGTGGGCCTAAAACGAAGCTGAAGAGCTCACTTAATTTGTAGGTGAGCTAATTTCGTTCACAAATCTGCATCTTTTTAATGATTGTGAAATGAATCAAACTGTATGATTTTGATGGCTGGTGACCTTTTTAGGTAACATTACTGCTGAGGTGGATAGCACCTTACCTCACCACTCAACACAGTAACCTTGCACAGGGTGAAGTGGGTAAGATTTATTTAAAAGTTACATAATGGCCATTGACCAAAGGGTGATTCTAAAAGTATGATTGTAAAGTGACTCGACACAAGTAAAACAAAACTAAACCTCAACTAAAAAATCAACTAAAATCAATTCAAAAATATTTCCACCATTTGTCCACCTTGTTTTTGTTTTTAGATAGGAGAGGCTGCAAATATAAAAGTTGATGGCAGAGAGCTGCTATGGAGGGTTTAGATGTGCAAGTAGGGACTAAATAGGAAAAACATAAATCTGGTGTGATGCCCAGGAACAGTTTGAGCAGGCCCGCCAAACTGTCCCAAAATAACAAAGCCCCATGAGGGTTTAGTCTTTAGTCTTTATGTGAACTATCTTAACTCAGAAGCATCACTGCAGCACAGCTCAGTATATGTCTGCGTGCAAGGAAAAAAATAGTATGAATAAAGGAAACAGGGAGACTGAGGTAGATATATTTACTGATTGTGATACCAAGTGAGATGTGCAACAAAGAAAGCAGAATGTAACCAGAATGGCTCAAGAGCAGGATAACTATGTAGGACAATTTAAAGTCAATAAAACAGGACCTAAAGGAACTCTAAATTTAGATACTGTTCATAAAGGTGGATGAAAATTTGTCCATGAACAACAAGCGATATGCTTCACTGCACTGACATGCACTGCTGGGTTTCTCTGACCTTTATAAACACATTTTCTCTGTAGTTACTAAGTAAATTTCACTTCATTTTAATAAATGTTATATTTCAATTTCAGAAGTAGGTTTTCAGAAAAACATTTCCATCAAATGTCTGATGGAGCCACGCACCTAAAATTAATGTAATTGATTTTCCTCTAATGTTATGGAGACCCAATTTCAGGACATAGCAAGTGTCTAATAATTGGGTTTTACTAAATATAAAAATTTTACCCCCTAGTTATTTCAAAAGGATGTTGTGGGAGGCTGTTAATCTCTAGAATCATTGGAGAAAAATGCAATTAAAACTGGCTTTGATGGAAACTGTGGCCTTGTATTTATTTATTTTTTTTAATAATTTTTCAGGTTTTATATGTTATTCTGATGAATTTATCTTTCTCCACTTTTGAACATTTAGATTTTCTTCCAGGAAAAAGAAATGTCCACAGATGACAACACATTTTCTCAGAAGGCTGAAAATTCAGTAATGAAGACATAATTCTTACCGTTTTTCATTTTAATTCACATAAACATTTTAAATGAATACGCATTACAGTACGGTACATTCATGATTTACTCTAATAAAGGTGAGTTAAAAGGAGTATGAAAGAAGGAAGACAACACTTGTTACATTATCTTAACTTGAAGGCTTATAAGTGCTCAAAGTAACATGTAGTTTTGAAACGCTGTAGCATGGACAATAACAAATCAAATGTTGAGTTTATAAAAAAATAAATCAAATCAGGAGTACAGGAAAGCATTTTGATAAGATTCACAAAACCCTTAAAAGTAGCTCAGAGGTTTATCAGGCTAAACAAATATTGCCTTTGCACCTCCTAATTGCTGTTTGGCTCAGCTAAATGTTTACAGCCAGCATCACATCGGTCTTGCTTGCAAAATGTATAAAAGCTTTCCATTTGTAGTGGTTGTAAAAAGTCATTTTCTGCACTGATGAGGTTTTGTTTGTGAGCCGTCTCTGAAATTGATTTCCCTGCTGTCTCTGCATCTAAGGTTCAATGTGTCAGCGATTTTACCACCTCAGCAAGAGATAGAAAACTTGCCTTCACTATTTCACTGTGCTTAGATTTGGATCTAATACCAAACGTCTAGTAGTTTGAAATGTTTGAGATGTAGGTGATTTGTGTACTAATTGAAGTTCAGTATAATTGTAGTCTGTGCTGTCTTTTCAAATGCCACAAGTTTTGAACAAATGCTCCAAAACCCAGAAGATTCATCTACTAGAGCAATACATGACCACACCGCAAATGATCATATTTAAAATGACATTTTACCTACTAACCTAAATCAGACATCCAGAAGAACACCAAATTACAGTTTTCCACTTTTTTCTTTGGCTTTCATCATTGTACTCCACTCATCAGTTAGACATTGTCCCAAGACAAAAAAAATGGTTCTGCATATTTCTCTTCAGAGTTTTAGGTTTTTTATTCAGTGAAAGAAATTCTTTAAATTGATAAAAGTAAAATGTACTTTTGACAACAAAAATACATTGATTTGTAATTTGGGGTCAAAGAATCCAATCAAAGTTTTATTCTTCAAAGTTGAAAATAATATTGACGGCAATAGCATTAGCATTTAATTTTCATTTTCATTTTTGAACTTTGCTTCAGACAAACTTATGGCCTCTTGACCTCTGCCGCTACTGTTGAAGAAAATCACTAACTCTGGACGAAATTTTTGTCCAATTTTCCTGCTTATTGGCACCTATTGGTACGGCACAGCCCTTTTATTGGTTATGTTATTATATGTGTTTCTGACTTAGATAGAAATACATTTACTAAGAATGTAGAAATACATTTACTATTTCAACTTTAGTAAGTTATTCATTGGGGACATTATGACCATTCCTTGGATTGCACACAAAATGCATCTAAAACCCTCAAAGTGTGGGGTAGCATATATTTAGCTCGACTTCCTAAGGTGAAGGAATCTTTTAAGGTGATTTATCTTTTCTGATGAAATATACTCACTCTAGCTCTTTTAAAATATTGTAATGTGTTAAATTTTGATATATCCCAAATAATATGTCAAATTTTGAGTCACCTTCAAACACCAAATGCAAAAAATAAACATTCTAAAAAAGTTATTTTTAACATAGAAATTAGAGTTACATTGAGTTAAAGGCTCAAACCTTCAGCAATAAGTTTGATGAATTTTCCAGAAGCTTGAACTCATGCTTTCGTGGTACATTTTGGATTAAACTGCATGGCACGTGGCAGCCCCAGCAGTGCAGCGTGGCCTGTCATTGGAGATAGATACCACACAACATAATGAAGTCTAAATGTAATGAGCGGATGAGAGTGAACATTTTTTAAATGGAACCAACATGCATAATTAACACTAGATGGTCTGAAATCCATTTTGTTGTCTCAGTGAAATTAGCCAAGTTCAGAAGAAACAACATTTTTCTCTCTGTAGCTTTGACTTTAGACAATTTTATCCTCGGTTAGCTCTCCACCAAAAACATCATAAGTTGAGGGCTCTCTTGTGTAGATGCATATGTTATTACTTAGTCTTCAACTAATACTGATTTTCCTATAATCATAACACTTTTGAAATAAGAGTAAAACATTCGACAAGGTTGACCACACTGATAAACGACAGACCAGTTGAATTATATATGACACCACCGCTTGCTTGTAAAACGATTATTATTCGTTTCTGAAAATTATGTGCGGAATCACTGCAAACTCCCAGCACAATATGCTCAAAGAGTAGAAAACAGAAGCCGCCTTTGGTATTTTTCTACATATATTAGTGATGTGGACCAGGATTGCCTATTCCTATTAGTTCCATTCATTACCCACTGGAAGGAGGCCTAATGTATCTTCTCCCCTGCTTCCGTCATAAGCTGCAGATTGGTTCTAGGTGGTTGATGGACTGCAGCCTGCTGCAGAGGAAACATATTCAGCTTCTCCACAACTTTACTCGGGGTCATTTCATCAAAGGAGGGCTCTTCTGATTAACTTTCTCTCAGCCTCATTGCTCTGAGTTCCCAGCAGATAGTTTTCATGGAGGCTCTCCTGTCCTCTGATTCTGTACATTAACATTTCTCTGCTTGATGAGACGTTCGATGAAATTTCAGCTAAAGCAAATTATGTTAACAGTCATTATGGAGTTATTTTAAAGAAAAAGTTGGTTACCCAAAAATGCTTCATAAATCAGAACTAAAGTCTGTACAGGCTGTGCAACATTTATACACAACAAAGACGTTTAGCTTGGTTTTCCTTTATATTTTGTGATTATCTAAACTTCCAAGATGCAAAGTTTTCTTTGAGAAACTGTAATTGCTCTAAAAAGTTAGAGCATTTTACAGTTACAGTTTGTGTGACTTTGTGTTGATATAACATATGAAATCTTAAAATCAATGACGATTGAGTTTGTCACCTGGTAAAGGCTGAAAAAGCTTAGGGGCTATGAATATCTATGAAAGGAATTATACAGAGAAAACCATTGATAAACTATTCAGACTCAAGAATATTGAGTTTTCTAAAATGACAGCTCCATCAATGCATGGTCTCTTTTTTCAACCACGCATTGAAAAAAAAAGAAAATGGAGATCCAACCTAAAAATATATATATTTTGAAATTGCTGCATGTTATCAAATTGAGTTTGTCAAACTTACTTTATGTAGATTTGCTTAACATGACAGCTTAATAAACTTCATTTACTTGTAACCAGTTATAGCAACATGTCTAAGTTCGATCACCTGTTTTCTTTTTTCAGTGTGGTTATAGCTTAACTTTGCATGAAGTTGGTCAGTCGGAACATGATGAGCAATATTATGCAAATTTCCATGGATGAAAACCCAAAGTAAGGAAAACACCATTTTTAAAGCCTTTTCATTTCACTTGCTTATGAACAACTTTACTATAAGGTTGAAGTTTAGCAAAATAACGTTACATGAAGAATCAGCCTTTTAAATATACAAAGCACATTCTCTTTCAGTGCATTTCTTTGTATGACTTTTCAGCTCTGATGGAGCCCAGCATGTTTGACCTGAATCCAGTAAATAAATAAGCTCCCTGGTTCTAATCTCAGCAGGAGTATTTCTTTGTGGATATTGTCTGTACTCCTCACATAGTTTTATTTTCTCTAAAAAAATGTATGCTATGGTTAATGGTGAATCCAAATTGTCTATAGAAAAATGCTACCTTGTGACGGTGTATTACATAAAATTCCAACAAAATATATTAACTTTTGCAGCTGCATAGTGACACATTGAGGACATATTTAAGGCATTGTAGTTGACTGCAATGACCTTTCACACTGCAGAAATTACAAATGGATTTTTAAAGATGAATAAATTCAGTACGTAGAATCAGATAGGTAAGATAATTTCAGCTCAGTAAAGCTGAAATTATCCCTAATTTGGTCATAGAGATAATATCTAATTGCTAAAAGATTCTAGTGGCTAAGAGAAACAAATCTCTACAGATCAGACTGAAAAATATGCTTGTTTTGTTGGCTGTGTCTGCATTTCCAGTCCCATTAAAATTCATTTAGGTTGCCTATTTGCTTTTTCATATGCTTCATAGATTTCAGAAGTTAGCCTACAAATACATCACCATGTTTTTAATCTAGGATGATAAAGGAAATTCAAAAAAGAACCAATTTATTTCAAATTACTACCTTTGCCACAGCGTATGCTCTGAGTAAAATGCATTTTTCCCACAAGGGACGCTATATTTTCCCACGGCTGTCCAACTTTTGGTCAGCCATCTGTCAGCATAGATCCTCTTGTAACAACATAATACATATCCAGAAACACTGAAACCCACTCCTGGGCAATGGGTGCGGTAGAGGTGGGTTGTGTTTCTTCAGGGTATCACTATTCTCCTGACAGCCAGCGGTGTCGGCTTTAATTGGAACAAGCACAACATAATGGAGCGTGTCGAATGGCTTCCAGTGAGCCTGAGAGGTGGTATGGCTTCTAAGTTTCTCCATGGTTGGAAGGTTCGACAAGGAGAGCAAAATGCACGCTGGAGGAGGAAAGAAAAGAGAAGAAAGAAAAGCAGAATGGAATATTCTTTTATTCTTATCAAAAAGGACATAGATACCTTAAAAAAGTGTTTGAAATTTAACAACCTGAAGCAATTATAGCTTTTTCTGATGTTCTAAAGACAATCTTTTTCAAAGGCGTGACAAAAAAAAGCAACTAAACGCTGTGTAGAAGCTTAAATTCATGGACTTTATTAGGTCACCATGTCAGCAAATCAGTATGTATAAGTCATGTTTGGAATAGTGAACAGAGTCACATTTTATATGTGTGACGGGTCTGCCAGTCAAGAAGACTGAGTTAACGCTGGGTAAAGAGCATTTGCCCAGAGTTATTGCATGTCCAATGTACCTGAAGAGAGGACAAAACAGAAGACAAAAACAAAAGACCCGGTCTGTGGGCTGCAAAAATCAGTTATGCATGTGGAGCAATACCAGAGGAAGTCTGAAGGAGCTGCATTGATCCAACGCTCAGGGTGAAGAATCCACTGAGTGGGCAGCAACTAGCTGTGAACCTATATCTGACCTTTATGGAAAAGAGGCAAGAAATATGACACAGATAATATTCACAGTTTGTTGTATGAGACATAGTTAATGTGGTCAGATGAAATAAAAATGTAGCCTTTTTTGCCCACACGAAAACATGTATGCAAATATGTTTGCGTGTCGAAATAAATGATGCAAAGAAAGAAACAGACATTAACACAGTTTAATGACTTTCCTCACTTAAATATTCCAGTTATTCTAAAATAATCCATGCAAAAGTTAATTGTTAATGTTTCATCTAGACATGACCGCACGCATCTCATAGTCGGTAAGATGAAACTTCAAAACTGCAAATGGTAGAAGCTCTAATGAAATAGTTAAGAAATGAGTTGCAGAAAAATGTTTCGCAGAAATAAACTCATGTTATTACAACAAAACTCACTTTAAACTGCAAGAGGTGAATTGGAAGGACAAATGAAAACAATCTGTTAACCAGGTATCCTGGCAACCTCACAACCAATAAAAAACAGATATGAAGATAAAATGATCTAAATCTTTCTTTAATCTTCCAAATTAAATGCAATAAATAACTTTTAAAACACCCATGGAGACACAGTCAGTGCCAAGCTGGTGTGCCAGGCTATACTCCTGAGTGACAACATTTTTTTTCATATTTTACTTTTTTCTCCCCTGCTCATTCACTAGCTGAAAAAATAAGTTAGAGTATGTAAATTGTTATGTAAATTGTTATTGTTGCTAATAAGATTCAAATGTGTTTCACGTCTAAATTCTGTAAAAATAGGCTGAACCTAATAGGCAAATTAATTTTACTGTATATAATGCTGTTATTCAAAGATTATACACATTTTGTAGCTACAAGTCTAAAAAAAAAGAAAGAAGTAAAAGTAAATGGTGATGTCTGGTTGCCTGATCGTTTCACGCTCAGTTAAGATTCTCCCCAAATATTAAACATACATAAATCATCTTAAGGTCTGATGATTTAAGGTCAGAAATAATAGATTAAAGCAAAGGATTTGACTATGTATCGATTTTGATTCTTGCGTTACTTGTGATGGTAATATCTGATGAGATGGATGCTGCGTTCTTGCATCAGCGGGGTAGTGATGAAAATAGCTGGCAAACAGAGGAACAAGCAAAGAAGGAATTCGTGCAGATGACTAAATCATGATCGCAGGAGGGCACAGGCAGCTTGCCAGAGCTGCTGCTGAAATGATCAGACTATGAAACTCTCTAAGCTATGCATCTTTTAACAGTCATTCTGCCTCGACAGATGGGATTGTACACTGTAATACGCAGCTGTTAAAAAAAAAAAAAATCCTGACTCTGTGAATCAGAAATGGGGTGGAAACATTTAAAGGTGACCCCTAAATGTCAGTCTTCTGTATGGGCCTACCACCAGCATGTGAATGTATGTTGCACAAGTATGGCCCATTTATCATAATTTAAATATTTTCTTTTACATAGTTATGAGAACAGTAAGCTTTAAATTGACAGTAAGTTTTAAATCTCCAAAATGCAATGACTTGGAAAAGCATTCATATCCCTCAAGCTTAGGGCATAATTGTGAAGTGAACATTTGGGCTGAAGCAACCCACCCCCACTCCACCAATGATACACCTGCCATGATAGACCCTGTGGTCGGATTACCAACCGCTTCCAGAACAAGCCCCTCTCAGGCCAAGTGAGTCCATTAAAGTGGCCAAGCCAGACAAAAGTCCAATACCCAGAGTACTTTACCCTTACCCAAAATGTAACATTCAGGTTCTGCCCATAATCAGCTTTTGGGAATCCACACGCTATAACCATGCAGGATCCATCTCACACAAAACAGCAAGCTTGCCGAACACCCCGCGTCAAGAAATGAGAAAGTTGGGGCGACCAACATCCACCTTAGGGTATTCTGACAGAAAAAGAGGTTCAGTCACTAAAACTCATTGCCACAAAAACCCAGTCATCATGGGGTAGAAGTTCATCCACAGTCATATATGGGAACGGGCACCACAGGCAGCAGGAAGCAGGAACACAACCAGCCCCCTCAAAACACCCTAAGAAAAAAATTATCAAATACAGACAAGCTCACACACATCCACGTTAATGTGCACATATTTATTGATGTCTGAGGGGTGGTTTGGATTTAAGGAGCAGAGAATATGACTAAGACACATAAAAAAAGGGGAGTGGCAATCTGGGCACAGATGTTCAATTGCTGGTGTACTGTGGCACCTCTCAGCCCCTGAAATCCCACCTCTGAGCCCGACATGACAAATTTGCTGTTAAAATTGAAGCTGCAAGGCAGAGATCAAAGTAACTCTATGAGGGGAGAGGTCACAGATAAGTGATCTCTTTGTCAGAGAACGAGAACACATTAATTCAGGTGAATCAAAAGATAGTACTGACATAAAAATACTTAAATTGATACAATCTAAATTCTATTGCAAAGACTTTTTATAGAAAAGAGTCATGGAAGCAATTTTTTTTACCAGGGTCTTCAAGGGAAACACTGAAGTTGCTGTTTGCCCCTTTTTCATTGTCTGCTATGCTTTCTTGTTTCTTTGGCAGGAACAGCCATTTGGCCTCTGTGGCTCCTGTTTGTAAAGCTAGTGAGGGTTACTTCTGCTGTGCTGTGCTGGGAATTATTCCCTGCATGGACCTCAACTCCCTTGGGACCTTTCAGAGAGAGTAAGTCAGTTAAAAAAAGGAAGAGAAAGAAGAGAGAATGTTGTCTAAGCAGTATGGATACCATGCATTCTGTGAGTCTTAGAGATAGATCTTTCAGGCAAGCCAGGGTTGGCTTATTGCTTGCTGCTTTCAGGAGTGTGGGTGTTTGAAAGTGTGCAGAGTGAGTTAGGGGTAAGAAAAAAATAGAGGGAAGCGAGAGTTTTTGGTTGCATCAGCTTCAGAGTGCAGCTCAGACATAGCGTGATAATACAGCAATGGGCTTCAAATCAAAGGCATACTGATCATAACATATCTCCACTCATATTATATGATGTAGAACATCGCTCTGCTGCTGCGAGAGTGCACCAGAATATTTTGAGAACTCCAAGCAGCTTTAATATCTGGGACACCCTTAAAGCCAATTACCGTGGCTTGAATATGTGCAGCTCAACTAGTTTTAATAAACAAAAATAAACCACTTAAAATGGTAATTAACTTCAGCTGCATCTGAGATAAATAATGTTGTCGGTGTTGGTGAAGCTGGTCTCATAGCTTGAGGCATAATGGGGATGCTTGTTGCTGCCTTGCTGCTCTGCAGCAGATGACCCTTTTTTTTTGTTTGTTTGAGTAGTTTTTATAACTGTGTGTGAGTTGGTGTTCAGATGAGTCAGCGTGTGTCCTGTTTTATTTTACCAGGCAAGCTGTTGTCAATACAAGATGTAAGGTTACATTAAGACAAAATGTTTCCTCTCTCTCAGACCCACATATACAAAGTCATTATACTATAAACATAAGGCCTCTTCAGTGTGAAAGTGCAGAAGGGAAGTATAATGTCCCGCATAATAAAGATAAATCAACTCCCACTGAAAATGTTTAGTGCAGGGTTGCAAATGTACACATTATGGCTCTGCCACATCATTGGTGGTGTGGTTACAACATATGGCACAACTCATTTCACATCCATGAGCATAGTTGCCCCTCGGTAGTTAAAAAATACCACTATAACCAGTGACCAGATTTTACTGCATAAAATATCTCTGATCTGACCATATACCTTTTGACTCAACACTGCAGTTCCTAACTAATGATGCCAACATACTTTTGCACCCTTTCTACAGTTGTGAAACATTACAAGGAGAGATCACACTGAATGTGTTAGCAAGTAAAAAAAAAAAAAAAGTTGTGAAGCTGGTTGTGGTCAGATGTATATGGGAGGCGTATTCCCTATCCTTGATATTAGAGGCAAATATGTCTCCTTTTTGGTTTAAGTTATAAAATCAATCAATGACAAAAACAACTGAAGTTATTGATTTAAGCATTTTAAACATTTTAAAATATGTGTATTAAACACAGTTCCCGAAACTCTTTGAATTAATGTAAATAATTTTGTTTTATAAACAAAACAGAATGGAAAACAAAACCCTCAGCATTTTAAGTTTTTTTTTTAATGGATTGACCCATCAATGTTGCTTCTCAGATAAAATATTCATTGGAATGAGAGTTTTAATCTGCAGTCCAATTGTTAAAATACATCAAATGTAATCAGTGGATTGAAATAACACTGCTGCTGTAAGAAAACAACAAAGCAGGTTAATCTTCCAAGGTTTTTTTATGACTCTCCTGGTAGTGGGAGACAAAATAAAGCCCATAATGAAAATGCAACTTGATTTACAGTTAAACACGATGGTGGCTCTATCATCATGTGGAACTGATGTTCGCTATTTATCTATGGAAATACAGTTAGAATAACTCTAACAACAAATGTCATCTCCACCAGTAAAATTATTTAAATAGTACATTAATCATTCAGTGACCCATGCCACAAATCCATCATAAAGGGAAATGGAATTAATAAAGATTCATTGACAGAACGTCACAGATTCAAATGGCAGCCGGGTTCATTCTGTGTGGAATTTGCATGTGTTGCTTGCATGTGTGCTTTCTCTCTGGGTACTGGAGGATCCTCCCACTAACCAAAATCCTGCATGTTTGGTTAATCGGCCACTCTGAACCACCTTAGATGTGAGTCTGTGCATGCATAGTTGTGTTTCCTGTGTTTCCCTGTGTTGCGGTAGTCCAAGGCCAAACAGAGCCTCTGCTGGAGAGAGACATCAGCACCTTGCAACCCTGAAAGAATAGAGGCATAGAAAATGGCTAACTTTCTCAAGCTTTTCCTTCAACAACATTAGCTTTAGACAATATTTTTGCACTATTTATTCTACCTGGTTTCCATTGCACTTCTTCTGTCTTTACATTATCTTTCGATCTTTCTTGATGTTCTTCAACTTATCATCACAATCAGCCCCTCATTTTCACTCTTACCTCTCAACCCTTCACTCCATCTGCCATCCCTTATTTCTTTCTCAGTGTGGTTTCTAATTCTCTCCTTTCTGTCCTATCGCCTCCTTTCTGCTGCTCCTCTCGCTACCTTCTTTCAGCAGACAGTCCTTATTAACAGCAGAAGCTTCTGTTTGCTCAATGTTTGCAGCCAATGGACCATTAGTCTGTTGTGTGCAGGGCAATAAATTGAATCAGGCAGGAGCCCAAGCGCCATGTCGGCCAATTGGGACAGTTTGCTACGGTCTGGTAAGCCGTGTAGATTCAGAAACAGTAGTCATGTTGCTCGATCCTAGCAGGGATAAATGTAGTACTCTAACCTTAGTGATGTGGTAATGAATGAATTGTGTTCAAAAGGAACCCTGCCAACAGCATATAAATTGTACTTAGTAACACACTAAATTGGCTTTAAATCCTCATTGCAGAGCTTTCTGAAGCCAAATGCTTGCCTTGAGTCTCAAGTAACTCTTGCTCGGTGTTTTAGTTTTCATAAAACACCATGCAAAGTACATTGTGAAAGAAGTGACAAAGAAACAATGGCATTACAACTGAAACACTGCTGGTTTTTGGTTTTCCTAGATTTTAACACCTAAAATATAAAAAAAACTAAAGAAAGACAATTATTGGATTACATGGAGTTGGACACTACTGTCAAACCTTGTGTTGCAGACACTGCTTTACTCATAAACTGATATTTTTGCTTTCAGGGACTTTGTACTACCCATGAGCATGCAGAGTGCTTGAAGATACAGAAAGAAGGCTTACAAAAATATTTCCCTTTCCTGTTGCTGCTGTTAGTGTGTGAAGTTATGCAGCTTTTATAATCCCTTCAGATAAATGGTTGTCACAGCAGCAAATGTTACGAAAAAACAGCAACAAAGTTATAAGAATTAGGTCTGATTAAATGGGTGTAATTAATACTGCAGTTTGACTTTCTCAACAGTCATACGCGGTATTGAGAAATTTTTTCTACATAATTTTCACATAAATTAGTTTTCACAAAAATGTAGCAAAAGCAGACAGTAATGTATCAAGTAAGGAGATAAAAGGCAGGTTTATTTGAGTAACACCATTTATAGACAGTTATTTATTATGCCGTGTATGAAAATAAAGATACAACATTATATTAAAGACAAGAAGCACATTAAAAGATTTCGAATATCTTTCTAACCTTATATTTTGAAAACCAATAATATTTTGTGCATTAAGTTGGAAAAAATGGATTTGTACTGAATCCCTTCTTAAAGGTGTTGAAGTGGTGATACAGAGATATAAATTTGTGTCATCGGCATATGGCTAGACATGCTATCGTGAGCCAAGGTAGCATGTCGATGTTTAATCAATAGAGCCATGAAAAACTCCACGTATGAGCTTTATATTCATAACTGTCAAGTGGTACAAAGAAGTCAAGTCTACAAAGTAAGGTCTAATCTGAGCCAATCAAGCCCCATATCAGATGAGCTGACTCTTTTCCCGTCTGTCAGTGAATAAGTTTCAAACTGAAGAGCAATCCTAAGAAATACAAAGACAGAAGTTTTTGATGCAACACAGTCAAGATCGTGTGACATTTAAAAGTTTGTCCAGGTGTTGTGCTCTTGTTGATAATGCAGTATTAAATTTATTGATAAAATTAAATCTATATAGCATGTTATTTTTCAAAGTTGCAGAAGTTAGAAATAAATAAAATCAATAGTTCCCTTTTTTTCTGAAATGCATCTACACAAAATAAAATTATGGGTAAAACTTCTTCTAATAAAGGTATGCAGACACACGTAAATATTTGTCTGCATCACAAATAGCACAGCAAAGGAACCAGTCTTTCTGATGGGATTAATTTACTCTGATTTAACATTTCCATGAATGCTTATCTTGCCAATATAACCAGGATATCTCGGAGAAAATGTTATCTTTTGAAAGCGGGAATAATTGATTAATTTCATGTTAATCTATTGGCTGTTATTTAACCTTTTGCTAACGTATTTAGAGTTTAACATTTTTCTGTCTCCTTTAGCTGAATGATCATAATAAGTGCACACAGTGCTCCAGACAGTAACAGCCTCTAACAGAAGAGAAAAACAGGGCAACCTTTCTTCCAGGATCAGTATACACAATCACATCGTTTGCTTCTCTGATTAAACTTCTGCAACAGGGTGAACCTTACGGGGTGCTTAAGACAGCAATTTGAATGTTGCCAAGACACTGCTACAGTTCTGGCTTCATTTCCTCTCAGACAATTACTCTGCAGTCTTGAATGATGGCATAATTATGACTGCAGCATTACAGATTGGTGCCATGATTAATTAATGGGGTGTGTACAGTATGCATATAAAATGTGAATCAGAGTGCTTCTGCATGTGATGGAAATCCTAAATGCTTGTAGGGAAATGCAGAGTGGTTCAAAGGGTTTTGTATAGTTGGTACATAGACGCAGATTTGGATTTCCTTAGAGATTAGTTTTATTCCTGTTTGGCCTATCTACTATACATGTATTATTCTCTGAGTTTGTCTGATGGCAATACAGCCTCCATAGCCACACACAACTCTAGAGACATTGCTGAGGAAAATGTAAAAATAAATAAATAAATACAAATAAATGTCACCTTAAGTGGATAAATCAGCCAGAAAATTGCTCAAGACTAAAAAACAAAGAGGTATTTGTCGCAAAATCTGTCTGCAACAAATTGTCTTATTTTCTGATCCTTTCCCGTTCTTGCATTATAGGGCTTAATGGTGATTCATTTTCCAATGACATGGCTTCTTACCTCCTTAATTTAATTAGTTTATGAAATGATGCAGAATGTCACAGAATGAAATAAGCATGCCAATGTAAAACAATGGGGAGGGGAGGGTTCATCGGGATAATTGCATGTTGAGCTCCGTGTTGAGGACAGAATGGACCAAAAGGCTAGTTCTTCTGTTAAACATGCTCTCATAAAAGTTTTTACTCCACCGTCCGCATTTCTGCATGCAGCATTTCTCAGCAGATACTGCATGTGTACAGGGAGTGATATCAGAGGGATGAGAAATCTTGTTTTTTGCTTCCCGCGCCTTGTAAAAGGTTATGTGCTGCCCAGTCATCCATTGTTAAAAAAATCCAAGCTTTTGTGTAAAGCCATCATAGTGTTTACAAGTAGGTGTATGTACAAAGAATAGAGAAGGGGGAGTGGAAATGTCAGAGAATGTCAAATGCCTGCCGGCTTTGTCCATTGTGTTTCTCCGACTGAAACGTTCACTCCAGGGATGAAGGTCCCGGGCAGAAGGACTGTGGGGATTCAAGGTCATGCTTGCTGGTGACTTTGTGGGAAACCAGTGTTAATATGGGGGGCATTGATTAACTGACATATAAAGTGAATGGGTAAATGATCGGGGAACTTTTTACATTTTTGATGGATGAATGAACAAAGAGGCTCTCATCGCTCAAAAACTGAGGCAACTGTAATTGAACCATGCTGAATGAAATACATTGTAATGGTAGAGAGGTAAAATAATAAATGACATAAACATTTACACACAAAAGTGGATGGTCATTATTTACAAAAGCACAGACATCTAGTAGAGGCAAGAAATTGAACACAGGTTGAATGAATGAGTGAATGAACGATGAAGGAAAAATACAGACACTCATGAATTGGTGAATACTCTGAAGGATAAAAATATGTGCTGTGCACACAATTTTGCAAATCAAGCATGTCTCTATACATCCACACTGCCTTTATTCCCTCTGCTAGAGAGAGCCAGGAGCAGTGGGAAATTGTATCTCTTTACTCTTATGATTTGCTTGTTTGTGGGGTGCTAATTTACAACATTATTAATTATCCATTAAAACAAAAAAGATTTCTGATTATAGTTGCCAGAAATATTGATGTGCTTAATATGCATTAGCGTGCATATCATATTACCTCCCCTTTTATCGCTATTAGGCTGAGGCACCACTCAAGCTTTTATAATGCGTTATGGATCATTGGATTCCCCTCTCCCCTATCAGCCTCTGTTTTTTTTATATTGTATACAAAATCTCAATTGTAATGTGTCATTTATTATAATGTCTAAAACAGTCCGCTTAAATCTGTTTTAGACATTGATATATATTATATTTTTAACATATATTGATGGTTTTAAGAGGACTTTACATGATTTTACGATCTAAATCATACTTACCTGCTGACAGTCTTCCTGTTTCCTGTATTTTCTGGATGGTTCTCTCTTTGTCTTGGTACATTTTAACAATCTATATGAACTGCTGCAGTGCCCTGGGTGTGAAACTGCTTCAGTCACCCTCCAAAGAGATACATACATGTGGGTGGAGTAGCTATAGGGATATTTTAATGATGATTTTGAGAAAAAGTATAAATTGTACATTTCCACAAATAATAATTAGACTTTGCAGTACCGAAATAAATAAATAAATAAATCTATGAGTGACATTTTTTCTTCATTTGAGAAATTTTCCAAATAAAATTTGCTCTTTCCACCCTTGCTGACATGATGCAAGCCAAACACAACAGCCACTTTTTTCAACGTGCTCTAATAACTTAAAACTTCTAGGGAATGAAGTTGTACAAAGGAGAGATCAACAAAGTAAACAACACTAAGCTGTCATCACTATTTTCTCTAATGAATATTATTTTAGCAGTAAAAGAAGCCTGTTCTATACAGCAGCACACACTAAGACAAAATAAACAATGCTTTTGCAAGTGTGAGCAAACTTTATAATATCTATGATTGTTTACCTTTTTCATATTCATCATGTTTTTAGTTGTGCATGATGCTGTTTTGTGTAACATGCTAATGAGATGTTATTTCAGCTTAACTCATATGGTGTGATTGGTGAGGTTGCAGAACTGAGCTGAAGGGGATTTTGGATTCTGTTGCACTTCATTTTTCTGTGACTGAACACAAAGTGCAAAACAGTTGTAAAAGCTGTGAAAGACCCTTTTCACTTAGATAACGTGCAGCTAAGTGTCATACACATATTCAATGAACAGAGAAAATCAAATGTCCTGTTAAAAGCTGTACACTATTTTTTTTCTTCTAATTTGCAGCAAATTGTAAAATAAAAATCACTGCACCAAAACTGAGGTGATGTTGACCCCATACGCAAATAGAGAAGAAAAGTTGGGATTGTAAGAAAAGTTGGGATTTTATTTTTTTTTCTCAAAGAGGATTGTTTTCATTTTAAAGTTTAATCATTGGGTTTTACTTCTCTTCAGACAAGTAAGTTTCTACCAAGTTTTCAGTGTCTTCACATGCACAGAGGCCAGAAGTGTCATTCGAAAGTGAAACATTACCACTAAATTAACTATTTAAAGAAATTATGTAGTTATCAGCAAACGTCACTGCAGTCCTGTTCATCAGCCCCTAAAGAAACTCGAGATTACTTGTGATTTCTAAGCTGTATGTTTTATGAAGTCATGAAATCTGATCAGACATTTATCTGTTGCAAACTAATAACTTTGAAAGAGCAAAACAATCAATTAATTTTACTGCAACCTGTAATCATATTTATAACAGAATGAACAAAATTTGTCTAAAATTAAAATTTCAAAGCATTGGTTTAGATTCAACTGAAGGATGCTACAACGTAACCAAAGAGATACAATATCCCTACCCTAAAGTAACAAGTACATCAAGCAGGATGGATATTTATATTGTTTGCGTTCTCTTTTGGGGGATACTTTACATATAAGTAAAAATAATTTAAACCTTATGTTGGCAACATTATACAAGCTTAACACCAGTCTGTTCTCATCAGGAATTAAACTGCTGATTCTGTATCAGGAGCAGTGATGGTATCTTTACACCAACAATACCTGCCAGTTATTAGTTAGACCAGGGGTCAGTAAACCAAAATGTTGAAAGAGCCATATTGGACCAAAAAAACAAAAAACAAATCTGTCTGGAGCCGCAAAAAATGTAAAACCTTATATAAGGCTTATAATGAAGGCAATACAGGCTTTAAGCGTTTATATTAGCTATTTTAGCCTATTATGAAAACGACTAAGTGCGTAAATGTTTATTTTCCCTGCTGTGCGTCCTGGAAGGAATGACGCACCACGTGAGTACTCTGTTGTACGATGGTGCTTTAAGTTTACCTCCCGTTACATTATGAATGTATTATATTTCGTTGCATTGATAAAATTAAGTAAATGCAATAAAGAAATCAGATTTTTGATGTTATTTT
>CAEGAE010098383.1:0-21678 GCA_903067095.1 Girardinus metallicus
CTTGGGCAAGGCACTTAACCCCAAATTGCCTACCGATCTGCGTATCGGTGTATGAATGTGTGAGCGTTTGTGAGAGCGAATGGGTAAGTGTGACTCTAGTGTAAAGCGCTTTGAGTGGTCACAAATGATCGGATAAAGCGCTACATAAGTTCAGTCCATTTATCATTTAGATCGACTGATAAATCTAGGCAATTGATGGATAGATGTGCATCTTTTAAGTAGAATCCAACATAAAAGTCTTGAAATACAAATATTTCTCCTTCCTCACATTTTTCATGACTTTCTAGAACAGAGAGAGCGTGAGTTCTACATTCATGTCAGATCAACAAGAGTCTACCTCTCCACATACATCTGACTGCTTGGAGACTGAACATTAATTATTTACATTCTTCCAAATGTGGGTTAATACAGACAGGCGAAGCACACATCTGACAGACTGCATAACAAATAAAAGAGTGGTGGGTTGTTAAGGCAGCTTCTGTTAAGGATAAAAGATTTAGAGAAAAAAGGATGCCAAGCCTTTCTGCTTTCATTAGCTCCTTAGTGATGACTCAACACGATGTGCGAAAAACCGTGACTCTCTTTGAGGTTGAAATTAAGTAAGATAAAAAGTGGAGACAGATTTTGGTAGCCGGGCTCGTTGATACTTTAGAAGTGATCATGAGACAGTGGATTAAAAACGATTGGATGAGTGCAATCATACGTTCATGTTCAAGTTCACAAACAATAAATCACTTCTAAAACAAGCAAAATACAAAGTCAAAGAAAAATACATAAAATATGTCTAATATGGAAAAAAAAACAAAAAAGATGTGTGATGCTATTTTAACCTGGTTCTTAAGATGTTTTGCAGGGTTTGAAAACACTACCTGATCAAAAACCATCTGCTGCAACAGACAGAAATCCCCTCCTCTGTTCAGCTCTTGACCTGAGCTCTGACCCAGTTTCTTTCCCTTTCAAGTTAGCTGCACATTAGACACACAGACTTTCCCTTCAGCCAGAGTTTGGAGTGTCGAGTCCTACCTGACGTGGGCCGTTCCGTCCTGCAGAACAGCTCCCTCCAAGCCGTGTCCATGAAGATGTTATTGAAGCGGCTATCGAAGGAGGCCACATACTTCGCCAGGGGATGGGAACCTGCATGCAGACTTGGTTACATATATGCAGCATCTTCAGGTTAAATCGTAACTCCGGTTGACGTACCGATGGGAATAACGAGGAAGCGTATGTAACTGAGCCAGTCTGGGGTTTTATTGGCGAGCTGCTCCACGAAGAACCTCAGGATGGTGCTGAGGTAACTCTGGTCACCTGCAACGGCCACTTTTATTGTCGGTGGTGTCTGAGCATTGCAGTTGCAGCTGGAAGGTGTTAAATAAAGGAGGCAGTGAGTAAAAAAAAAAGCAACAAAAAAAAACTGGGTTTAAGAAATGTAGGTCAGAGATGTTGTGTGAAAAATTAAAGCCTGCCTGAAAGAAAGATTTGTATCTCTATAGGATTGTTGCTTTAAAACAGGTCAGCTTTGTTTTTTCCCCCAAAGAGCCACACTGTATCAAACAGATTTTACAGCACTGTGGGCTTAAAAGTATTTGCAAGACATTTTCAACTTTATTTAAGCAGCTCTTTTGATCCTGCCACAAAAAAAACCCTCTATAAATAGTGTTACTTTTTAAGTCCAACTGAAACGGAATCCTCCAGCTGAATTAAACCAAATCTGCAAAGAAACAAGTTCAAAATTCTTCAATAATGATAAGAGAGACTTTTTGTCATCCAGTTATTAGGCTAAGAGGTAGTGAAGGGTAAATGAGGCATCATGAAGCGTTTCGACCCATAGCAAAACTGTGTTGATACTGTGTCGATACTGTGTCACTGAATACTGACACCTGCTGGACATTAAAAATCCCTGCAGGCAACGTAGTTGACAGACTAATTTGATGACCTAGTCTATACAATAAGATTGAAGTCATTGTATATTATATATTGTATTGTGTCATATCTTCGATTAAATTGAAAATATATTTGGTATTCTTAGATACATAGAGTCAATAAATAATGTGAACATGTACCAGAAAGTGAAAATTTTAGTGAATGTGTTTGGAATGAGGATGCTTGTGGACTGTGTTTTTTTTTTTTTTTTTTTTCTTCAAAATTTTCTTTCAAAAAAATACGTTTTTTCAACATTTTGAAATTTAGTCTGTTACGCTTTTTTGACATAACTTCTGCTGTAGAAAATAATGAAGTAAACACATTTATATGAAATAATTTATAAAAAGCAGCAGAGTAATTTGAAGAATGGCTGCATACCTGAGTTTATCCCAGGTGTATCTGGGACTTAATTCTGATACCTGGCCCTATAATGCCTCAGCATTGAGGAGGTGGATTTATTTAAATAAGACAGTTCTGTCAAACATATGCAACACTTAACATGCAGAACATAATATGAAAGTAAACTAAGAGTCGATTTCAGCAAAATTTGGACTCAGATAGATCAAGTAGAAACTGAAAAGAACCAGATGAAATAACAACAAAGTGATAACCAATACCTTATTTTCTGATGTAAGATCAAAATGGTCCAAACTACGAAACCTTTCGTTTGCCTTGAGGTTGCTCCATAGTTGACGCTGTATTCTTTTGGCAAATGCATCGCGTTGACAGGTTCGCTTCCTTATAAACGCAGTTTGGCGTGCCAGGGCCATTTCGAAACAGTTCCTGTATCGATCCTGTGACTTGCACCGATATGGGGTTTTGTCTATGGGCTTGATGCATCTTTGTTTCTGGACCCATCACTACTAAGAGGTCATTACATCAGGGTGCTGTATACTGGACAAATATTTATAAAGTACAGTATTTTTGTCATTATGCTGATGACATTCTAAAATATTTCCCCTTTTCATTTTGACTTTATGCTTGAGATTACAATAATATAACCTTGCCTAAAGATGACTTGAAAGCTTGCGGAGATGACAAGCAGAGATGACGGATTTAGAAACAGAAGAACACTGAAAACTGCAACTCGTCTGAAAACAGCTCAAACAATGGCTGCACAAACAAAACACGTCAGCCAGATGAGCAGAAGCAACAAGGAATCTTCTTAAGAAAAGCCTCCATAAACAAACGCAGATTGGCAAGATTTAATCCAAATTAGGGAGGGGAATAACACTCCCTGATTAAATGTTTCATACAAACAAAGCATGTGCATGTGTGTAGGCGACTCACAATCTCTGGATGCGTGTAACGATGGTGTTGAAGGCAGCCTGCACATCGGCAGCAGAGCACGTGGAGACAATGGGCTGGCCCTGTTCATTAAGCAGGTCGGCTACATACTGCACAGAAACACATGAGAGGGACACAATGAGTAAAAGGATAAGCGACTGCGTCTGAAAGACAGCAGAAGCAGGACAATCTGAGAAACCTCCTGCACACCCAAGACGTGAAAGACAAGTCGGATTGTACTACAACCCAACGTTGCTCACAAATAATGTGAGTCAACGTCGGGTTGGCTCACATTATGACACATAATGTGACTAAATCATGCTCTTTCTGATCCCTGTATCTATAAGCAGGGTTTCTACAGATTCTGTGTCGAAATGATCATTTATTGTGATACATTTCTTAGCATAGCAAGAATTTTGATTTATTGTTGTCACAATATATTCCAATTAATGTTATGTGTTGTTGAGATAATTATTTGTACTATTTTTCCACTCTTTGTTCAATGAGAGTATCAATAAATTTAAAAATATGATTAAATGTTTGGTAACATAAATGACACTATTTTATGTGACTAGTGTCCTAAAAAAGCACTTTACAAAGGTTTATATTTTTCAAGAGTAGTATTTGCGTATGTGGGGCCATGATTGTTGCGTCATGCACTCAGAGCCATACACTTACCTAAAAATGTAAAATAGTTCTTATCACTTTTACTGTTATCACAATAGCACCATAAAGTATTGAGATAAAACTTTACTTCCATATTACCCATCCTTAGTCAAACTTCTTAAATCCCCAGACAATAATTTTCAGATTTCATTTCTTGTTTAAATACAAAAGATTGATATTAATTTGTATGCTTTTCTGTTCTGAAATGTTTTTTAAGGAAAACACACCTGTCCTTGCCACTCTGTAGTGTTTATGAGAATGATGCTCTCTGGTAAGCGTTCGTCTGAGATGAGGATCTGGTTTAGCTGGTCGTACACAGACTTCCTGGGAACCTTGGAGAAAAACGAGGAGCAGAGACTCTGAAACTGATACAAGCACGTGAATCAGCCAAAAACGGAGACAAGACCCGATAATGTTTTACAGAAGAGGGACGCTTACCTGCGCTATAAGCCGGGAGTCTGGGGAACACTCGCTCTCCATGCTGCTGGTCCTGTCGCTCTGAGCCTTGGAGTTCTGCCTGTCTTTCATGGAGGTGCTGCGAGGACGCCTCTGCAGCCTGTTCTCCACTTTACTGAGAATACAAAATGCAACCAGATCAAAACATATGACCGGCAGAGAGAACAAGAAATCTAACGATCTGGACGCAACTTGTGAATAAAAAAGGAAAACACCCATTCCACGTGTACTCATTCTGGTTAACTTGGATATTTAGATACAGATGTAAATATGCATTTGTAGGATCGAATTACTGTGTTTATTCTCAGATGTAGTGATGAGCCGCTCACCTGGGTGACATGTGGTTTTGTGATTCCGTTTTGCAGAGCTTGCCGACGGTGCTTGGGATTCGTTCAGTATTGACATCCCAGCTGTTAGCCTCCCCAACTCCAGATCCACTGTTTTCCAACTCTGGCTCCTGAACCTAAAATAAAGAGGAGGAATAACCAGAGTTATTACAAATATTTCATAACCAGATTCCATACTTTTCATTTTCCAATCTTCAACTCTTTTTTAGCTTGTTATACAAGGACAAATACAAAAGTTCATTAACAAATTAATTTCTACAGTGACCAGACTATGGCTGCATAACATAAGGAAAACATGATATGTGACAGTAGTACTGAATGTTGAATGTTGTGATGATGGTATGACTTGCAATAAATCAACAATAATCTAATACTTCAATGTCTTTATCTTTCTGAATTTAGTTTATTTGAAACACATACCTCATATCATGAACAATCGAGCTAATGCAAAAAAAGTTATTTATTTCCATCTAAACAAGGTTTTATTGAAAAATTATCTTCTAGCTTACATCTGATGTTTCAGCATGGAAACAACTTAGTTATAATTTCTTTATGACTTCACCACCGAAGCACGTCTTTACCCTCATACTCTTTTAATGCTGAATCAAAAAAGTGTTTAGTTAATAATAAAACGTTAGCTAATAACAAACATTTATAGCAGTTCAGGCAGTTCTCACACTGTGTACAAAGATACACACATTGAGAGAACAATACATTTGTGATGTTGAGCAGCACTAGCTTAGAACTGCAATTCAAAAAATCCATAAACCAAAGTGGAAGGAATGTGGGCAAATAGATGAATAAAGAAAAAAAAACATATTTTTTAGATGATGGAGACAGGCAAGCAGTCTGTAAATGTAGACGTTTTCCCATTTATCCAAATCTGTAAAATATTTTCTTGTTTTAAGACTAAAAATCTCATCACATCTTGTGAAGTACCGGGAGTTTTCAAAAGAACATGATAGTTTTTAATATCTTCTTATAATAGCTTTTGAAATTACACTTATTTTAGATTTCTTAATTCTCCCTAAGCCTAGATCTTTCCATTGCATAAAAGTCTCACTGTATTATCAGATAATTTAAACATATTTATGCATTTCATTTTATGATCTAACGAGAGCAAAATGACATTTAAGTCGGTGTCCCGTTTAAACCCAAACGCCTTGGATTTGACCCAAAATAAATAATGGAAGTGATATCTGAAACAAATTTTTACATTTTTAAAAGTAGTAATTTTTCTTTCTTGTTAATAAGCTTTAAATTGAAAAACATGTTTTAAGGGAATCAAACCTAGCTCATCAATCTCCAGCAGTGTCTTCTCTGTCTACCAGGGGATCTGCAGAACAAAATAAGATGTCGCTCGTGGCTTTGCATGGAATTGAGCTTAAGTTGCTGAGGTTTTTGGTAATTCTAAATGCCTGCCGTGACAGAGAACATAAAAAGCTGTGGTTTGTTAGCAGGTGGCTGAAGAAACATCTTCGATATTTGCTTCAAATTGGTTTAGTGAAGCAGATTGCTGAGACGGCCGCCCTGTGCTCGGAGGGGGAGCCACGGCTGAATGAAAAAGGTTAGGCTGACCCAGCAGCAAAAAAACAGCAGGAAACTCGGGGACCTCTCTCAGTCCTCATCATTCAGAGTTATCTTTGTCTGCCCTCACACACTCCCTCTCTTTGTTTCTTTTTCTCAAAGGCCCGAGGGAGGAGGAGGCGGTGAAGTGAAAAGGGAACGGTTGGAAGGAGTAAATGTGAGAAAGAGATGCTCCAGAGGGGTTTGGTTTAAATTATGTGGCGCTGTTTGAAAAACATACCCCAACAGACGTTTCTGTGATGCTGTCATCTTGATATCGGCTCCCCTGGACTTTACATCTGTCCACAGTCAGAAAGTCTCCGCTCTGTAGGAGGAAAAAAAAAAACACACACACATGGGTACATTAGATTATATCATCCATGGAGGTCACTTTGTAGTTTTTTCAAACAGTTCCCAGGATTCCTACATGTGTTTGACAAGTTTTCAAACTTTTTCAGACTCAAATTTCCAGAGTTATGAAGTATAAATACAAGTTTGCTTTAAATTTACTGTACATGTTGCTACAGTAGAGATAATCTGCATACAATGAATGAATGGATGGATGAATGAATGAATGAATGAATGAAAGAGAGAAAGAGAGGATGGATGGATGAATGAACAATAAAAGAGAGAAAGAGGAAGGATGGATGGATGAATGAATGAAAGAGAGAAAGAGAAAGAGAGGATGGATGGATGGATGAGTGAACAAATGAAAGAGAGAAAGAAAGAGAGGATGGATAATGGATGGATGGATGGATGGTTTACACAATGTAACAGAAAATAAAGTCTAGAAATACAAAACGTTTTGCAGATTTTTTTGTACTTACCCAGACCTGTAAATGTTCATGTTTTTGTCAAATTCTGCATTTTTCCAGACTGTACTATCCTCAGTGACCTAACTGTCTAATAGTCGTGCTATTCACCGCATTAATTTCACCCACACGTCTCAGCCTGTTTGCGTGCTCAGAGTTAAGCCATTAAAAATATTCCTGTGCGTCTTGTAACATCTGGGTTAATTCATTTCAGTCTGAGATCAAACAACTTTCCTTTCTGGCTGCGAGACATGTTTATGAAGTTCCACTGCAACACAACAAAATATGGGGCTACAGCAGCCTTCGATGCCTCAGGCTATTTTATTACAAGCTCAAATGGATTCCCAGATATTTATAAACGGTCCCCCTCCCTCACATTGTTGGATTCAACATGCCTCTCCTGCCCTGCCTGTGTTGTTCTAATGGGCCATAAATCTGGGAGTAGGAGTTCAGGGCCGCTCCATCCAATCTTCCTTCTGGAGCATGGGAGCATAGTTGTGTCTAAGCGCGTGTGTTGATGGTGCTGAAAAGGTCATCTGGTGACACTCCCTATAAATACTGAGAGCCTGCAGGGGTGGACAGGGCGAGGACTTAAGTCTTCATCCTGTCTTACTAGTGGCTGCATTGCACTCAAGCTCAAACTCGGATTCCCTCGACCTCAATGAGCCGAGCGCTTACATTTAAACAATAGCTTTGTTTTTTTTTTTTACATAGGAACCTATAAAACAAATGAAACTGAGCTCTAATGATAAACAATGAGCCTAGGACAGAGTCTGTTCATACATGATGATTAATGATCAACTTACAGGACAGGATAATTCTCTCTGCTGACTTTTTTGGCTGTGTATGCTTCCGATCTCTGTCTGGGAGCTGGAGTGAGACATTCCTTCAAAGAACGGCCTAAAAAAAGAGACAATATTTTAAATATTAGGAGTTTAAAACTAAGGAACATAAACTATTCCGCTCAGCCTTGGTTCAACAAAGGAAACAAACCTTTACAAGAATCTTATCTTGTTACATTATGGGGAAATCTTCTGATAAAATGATAAAACACTTTTAAATTTTAAGCATTACATCTAAATATTCTCAGAACAGATTTACAAACAGCAGAAGACAGCAACATCTGTGTCATGTGGGAGAAATTGAAGATAAATACAAACATAAACTGACTTTTGAATTGTTTCACTGAGAAATAAAGAAGCCTGTAATAATACCAGGAGTTTAACAGTACATGTGATTTGTGGTGCAGTATGTACATTTTCTAATAAACTAATGCAAATTATATTTTTTTGTGACGCCAAACCAATAAAATTAAACCCTTAAATAAGAAGACTTAAAAAAATTAAACATCCTTGCCAGTGCAGGGGCTCATACAAAAGCAGCCTATTATAAATGCCTAACAAGCATATTTTTTTTTTGTCATAAGAATTGAACAAACTAAAAAAATAGACTGTGGTTAAATTAATTTAGCATGAAATTTGGTTTTAATTTCATGCTAAAACAAGGAAAACACAGAACAGACATAAAACCTAGGAAAGGCTTCTTTGACTTCATACAGCCAGAATTTATCAAGTCCATTCAGCTGCTCTTAATTCTGGTGTTCCCCAAGGTTCTGTACTGGTGTCTTCTCTATTTAATATCTTGATATTAAATGTCCCATTTCAGTTACTGCTGAAATGGGACAGTAGACATTCTGGTTACATGAAATTTAAGAGGGAATTCTCTCCAGCGTTTAGAGGGCAACAGCTTCTACTGGAGGCTTTGTACAGTGTGGTCGTGTGTGGATTGGTCAGCAGGATTTCAGCATTTATCACAGCTCTTCGAGTTTAGTGGAGCCAGGTTGGCTCCAGAGAACTCGAACATCTTCGCGCCATTCTTGTAGAAGTGGAATGTAGGCATGCATGAAATTTTGCACTGACTGCTCACATCTTCAGCCTCTGTCATGGTAACATTTTTAAAAGTTGGGCTTTAAGAAAAACATACTTGAGTTTGGGCTTTGGGGTGCTCAGTACACTCTCGTTGTCCTCCATCTCTGGCCCGCTGTCGCTCTGGTTGTACACCTCCAGACTGTCGTAGAGCAAATCCAGATCCTCCTCAACCTCCTGGGTCTGGTCTACTGGGTCAGAGTCTAGCACCTACCACACACACAAACACACCTTTAGTACACTACAGACATATATTTGTCTTCATAGCCATGGCTTCAGGAAGTGTAAAAATCTAATTTTGGTTTAGATTTCTGGACCAAGGAAGGCCAATAAATTCATACCTTAGTTTTTTTTTTTTAAATGATAGTTAAAAGGTAGGTGAGTGCTGAGGTGCTGCACAGCGGGGATTTATATAATAGGAAATGCACACAGGCAGGCTTGTGGACTAATCAGGTGATTAATGCCACTCCATAAGAGCAGAAGCTGGCGGGAAGCAGATAAACAGTCTGTCCCCCCGCCTCCTTCTGGCTGGGTATTTATAGAGCTGAAGCCTTGCACATTACCCAGGCACAAGGAAGAGATTAGTGACAGTGAATGTGATAAAAGATCACTGGGCCACCTGGAGCTTTCAGAACCATCCAGAAAAATACAGCACTGAGGTTGTTGTGAGTGAACATCATTAGACATACAGCGCCTCCCAGAAGTTAGAATACCCCTTGATATTTTTTTACCTATAATCTTGTTAGAACTACAGACTTAAATGAGAAGTGTGAGGTGTATTTGTATTTAGCCCTCCTGAGTCAAACACTAAATAGAGCTCTTCTAGGCAAGGAATTTTTCTGTTCGTTCGTCTTTTTCGCCAAACAGCTCAAGCTCTGACATATTAGATGGAGAGTGTCTCAAGGGCCCAATTAAAGTCTTTTCACATATTCTCAACTGCCTTTAGGTCTGGATGATTTTACGTCACAATGCTTTGTTCCAAGTCATTCCATTATAGGTCTGACTGTGTGTTTAGAGTTGTTGTACTGTAGCACAAACCTCTACCACGGTTATTTTTAGGGGTGCACCAATAAATCAGCCTGGGTTTCCTTAAGTTTAGGAAATCAGCTGACATTTTTCTTTGCCATGAAGAAAAATGGCAAAGAAACTGACTCGCCCACCCACCAGGTCAGGTCTGCACATACACGGTTAACAATAGTCACCCCGCTATTGCCAACTTAGCAACTTTTCAAACAACAAAAATCAGTATCAGCCAAAATCAGAATCAGATCGACCAGAAAACAGCAGTTGATGCATCTCCAGTTTTATTTTGTATTTTTTGCAGACTCTAATAGCTTCTGCCTTGTATTTAACACCAGATTTGTAGAGTGTGTGAATAATTGTTACCATTTGGATTGTCTTGGATCTCTGCAGCTCCTCCAGAGTTCCCATGGGCCTCTTGCGCTACTCTAATTAATGATCTGTTAATGACCTTCTCGGCCTGTGAATTTTGGTAAATGGCAGAGAGTTGGTACGCATTAAACGCTTTCCATACTCCAGCGATAAACAGAGCAAAGATCAGTGAGCTGTTCCGAGGTTTAAATATTGTTTTTGTAAAACAATATCTAAACCTGCTTTACACTTCTTCAAAACTCTCTCCCTGACCTGTCCGCTCTTTTTTGTTGGTCTTCACTTTGCTATTTGTTCACTAATGTTCTCTGACAAACTTCTGAGACCTTCACACAACAAAAAATGTTGAAAAACTAAATATTTTCTTTCCATTTCAGTTATGTTCTACTTTGTTAGTTTATCACATAAATAAAATAAAACACACCAAGGTTTGTGGCTGAAGGTTCAAGGCATATGAATACTGCAATTTACTGATAGACAAAAAAAAAGGAATTTAACAATGTTTGACTTTTTTCCTATAGATTTTACATTTTACAACCTGGCTATGCTCATTCTAATAGCTTAATATAGTTTAGATACGAGCCAACATCTGAATCTTACTCCAAAAAAGAGCTAAATTTCTCACTTTTAAACTTTTATACAACGTCTTAAACAAAATCCACAGCAAATACACTCTAAAAAGTAGATTAGCCATCCATTCATTATAGAAAGTAATGAGTTAATCAAGCTGTAAATTATTTCTGTATGAATTACATCTATGGGGAATGTATTAATCAGACATTAATTAGCTGCAACAATGCCTGTAACCTTGTTTTTCTTCTACCTTTCACTGCTCTGCAATAAAAGGCTATTCAGGCAGTCAATGCTGGGATTATTTTCTGCTGCCTCAATGGCAATATAATAACTACAAGCATCACAGCTGACTAACTTGAAACCACATAATAGTCTGGCTGAGAACACAGAAACAACTCAGCAAACCTTTTCTTTGGTGCTAAAAAGATGTTTGTTTGGGCAACAACTAAAAAAAAAATAAAGCAGCTGTAGCTTACCTCGTCTGTAACCTTGAACCTCTTCAACAGAGCAACAAATTTCTGCTTAAAGTTAGGTTGCTGTAAGAGAAGACCAAAAAAAAAAAAAGGTGCAAATATGAGCAAAGGAAACTGCTGAAATAAATCTCACATTTAACAACCATCTCAGCGAGGCTTAGATTTATAAATTATCCTTGTTACCAACTACTGGATTACTTATTTCATGCAAAGACCATTATAGTCAGTTCAGCGAGCCCACATTGGTCATTTACATGCTCATCCACATCCTGCTAATGGCTTGGACAAATGGAACACGCTGTGCTACTTCTCCTAAAAGCTTGTGAAACAGTATGCTACAAGTTTTATGCTATTCTCATGGTCAATGATTGGCGAACATTAAGCTCTTTGTGACAGGACAGCGAGCCACTCACCCTGGTCATGGAGGTGGTTCTGATCATTTTCCTGCGGGGTTTCTTGGGCTTCCGGACTTCGTCATCCTCATCATAAATATCCTGACATTAAAACACATGCAAATGAGACAGGAGGCTTTTCAGTTATGCCATGTTCTTTCCATTTTCAGATGATAAATTCAACACAGCTCCATTTTATGGCCTAACCCAGCTATAAAAGCAGAATAGCTACATTTATATTGAGATTAAATAAACTACATGGGTAGTATATTTACTAATCAGGCAACATCTGACGGTGATTAGCTACACTGGGTTTTATTTTGGGATTTTGGAGTAAAGACAGCCGAACACAAATGTACTCGTTTATGTATTTGTTTCCTTCCACTTCACAGTTATGAACTTTGTGTTGGTCTATCATATAAATTCCAAATAAATACACTGCAGTTTGTGGAGGCTACGGTGATGTTTGGCAAGCAGCTGAAACATAATGTGAAACATGAATGTATACCAGATTTAACAGAGAGCTGCAGCACAGTCACAAAATGACTGTTCTGGCACCAACCTGGGCATTAACTGCGTCATCACTGGCCTCCTGCTCTGACGAGTAGCTGTCATCATCGTCCTCTGAATAATTATCCATGTCAGGGGAGCGGTCTGAGGTCAACAAATGAAAACAGTTGAAGATACAGAGATATCGGCTACCATACAGGCTATGATGGATAGAAAAATTATTTTCCTTTTTTGTTGCTTTTGCAAAAGTTCTTCTTAAAAGAGAATATGGCATTTTTATCCAACAACAATAATCTTGAATTTCTATCTTGATTTTCAAACATATAATAAGGCAAATGTGGCTAAATGTTGATTTTACTGGACATTTTTTTTTTGAGATTTGGTGTAAAGGCTCTACCTAATTTAATTTTCTTTAAAAGACAACAAATATTTTCAGCTTAAAAATCAGCTTTTTATTAATCTGGAGTAGCTTCTTCGTTCTTCCCCTTGCCTGTGAAACATCCTGTTCCATACTCCAAGGTAGGATGGATGCTATTAAGGATCAATGAACGGAGAAAGATAAACATCTTTTCTTCCCTCCCTTCCCTCAGAGTGACACTCGTTTCATGCTTGGTGCATGAGCTCATCTGTTATGTTTGAGCGGCTTCCTTAATAACGTCCAGAACAGTGTCGGTCGGATCAGAACGGCAGAATAATGCCACGGAGTCCGGACTGGACCATCACCGTCCAGAAATAGAGCGCTGAAAGGTAATATTCCCTCCATCTGTTCAGGTCTCACATCGACATTGCAGCCGCAGCTGAAGAGAATAACATATCTCTGGCTGTGGGACAGGCCTGGATTAATGGAGTTTATTCTGTTCTCAGTTGGGAAACTTGAGCCAGGTGGAAGGAGGGAAGAGAGAGGCCACAGCGGGGAGGTGCTGGCTCTGGGGTTGAAGGACTGAAACACATTTGGATTTGGACTCAGACCTTTCTAACAGACCCACAGTGGGAGGCGGGAGATGGCGCTCGCCCACCTGAGGTTTTGGTCTTGCGGCAAGCCTGCCCGCTGCCGTCCTCGTGGTCGATGGGCTGGCTGGACAGAGAGAACACGCTGATCTCTGCCACGCGCACCGGGGCCTCCTTCACGTTGCTATGGAGACCCAGAATCTGTCCCCCGTCTGTTGGGTGTTGCATCACCTGGACACAGTGCAGCATTTAGATCAAATTTAAAATCCATCCGTTTAGTTAATGATACGTCTCACCCAGAAATAGATTCTTCGGGTTTGAAAGTTTTAATTTATCTGCTAGCTAAACACCGTCTGAGATCACATCTGGTCCCATTGCTCTGTTCCGATTTTCTAAAGCAGTGATTAAACAGTCAAAAAATAAAACATATCTTCACACATCCATTGCTGGTGAAGAGTTTAAAGCAGCTTCTCTTAAACCACTGAAAGCTAAGCTATCTGTAAATAAGTCTTCATCAAAAAAATAACTGCTTTGCCTAAGTGACCCAATCCAATCTGCATTGCCATCCAACCCAGCAGCGCAAGTTTTAAATAAATGGTTTTGAATTAGATGAGAGAGGGTGAGCTTTCTGTCTAAGCTCTGTCTAGGGGCTGCTTGTAATATTTCAGCTGATGAATGACTGAACAGGGAGCAGGCTCATTTCGCTCAACCACCAGCAGGAGTCCACTTGAACTCCCCGAGAAAAGCCCAGGAAGCCACTTCCTCCCACACAATGCTTCGACGGTTTCAGAACATGAGGCACAAGAGGGTTCTGCTCTGCAGCAGGACGACAACGCAATTACCCTACAGGGTCCAATAATGGTCAATTTGGCTTCATTCATAAAAGGTCTGTGGGTTATTTCCCCGCAGAAAGAGCAGAGCAGCGGAGTGGGAATTTAAAACACAATAATACATTAGTCTTGTTTTCAGATGCCAATCAGTTTCTGCCCTGAAGGCCACAGCAGGAAAACATCTCTGGCTAAGGACAGATAGTGATTAGAAAATGACTGATGACACCTGAACCATGCAAAGATATGCTTCTTAAACCATTTGTGTTGGACATCATGTGATTATATTTATGTGCCATTTCTATGCATGTGTGGTATGGAGTTGGTTTTCTATGTTATTTTCCCTTTATTGTGGGGGACAAACAACAAAAACTGGACTAGCGTGGCTATATTTCTAACAATCATCAAATAGGATCAAATATTTAATAAAACATCGGAGCTGCAGCTTATTCAATTTTAAGCTATGGCTGAGACAGAGGCAATTATGTCAAATTTAATTACTGTCCAATATAAAAAAGAAACTTGCTTAGTTCCCTCTTGCCTCAAGACAGAAGTGACAAAAACCAAACTATTTATCGATTTATATCTAGGTTGAATATATATTTTATGTTTTAAAACATCGTCCTGCATTGGAACAGTATAGTTTTGTGTACATGACTCAATGCTAAGTGGCCAATAGGCGCCGTCTCCGGTACTATCCAGTAATATACATTTATCAATAGATGCAACTCATAAAGGCGGCTTGTTACATTAAATTTATTTAGGGGTATCAAAGTAGAGGGAACAGGGATATTTTTGAAATTCTTTTTTTTTATCTACAATTATGCACTGCTGTGTGTTAGTATATCACATCAAAGCCTAATTAGGGTTGTAGGAGGACAACCCATAAAAACAGAGGTATGAATACTTTTGCAAGAGAATTAAAAGAAAAACAAATATTGGTATCTGTTCTATCAGGGCTAATTTCAAGCCAACAATCCATAAAACATGCAAGCATGATGATTCTGTTGAGTGGTCTGATATGCTTATTCTGTCATAATTTCCCCACTCTGTCTCCAGCTGAGGTTTGGACTAACCCTAAAGAAGTAAAAAGGCTCAATAGTAAATTATCTAATTCTTTTTCAAACAAACTAGCTTATATTTATTTCAACAGCCAATCGACAATGAATGCACAGTTTTTTTGTTTTTTTTTAGGTCTAGAATAGTATATATGAAGCAACCACCAGATGGTCGATCATTTCACACAGCTCTGTCTGATGAGAATGAATCACAGGAGCCCATTCTCTCTGGCAAGCAGAGCAAGGTAGAACACGTTCACAAGCTCAGAGCAAAATAGTGCGCTTCTCGAGCAAAACGACTGAGAATGACACATGAAATGAAGCGGGTGAAAGCACTCCACCCCCAGATGAGGGGACGTTACCTCGGCCATATTGATGACTCCCACAGCCAACGTTTTGTAGCCCAGGATGGTTCGATTTTTGTAACGCTTTCGTCTCTGCAGCATGATTTGCAGTCTGTTGGCATCCCTCTTTAGAAAGTGTGGGTACTGTAGTGAATCGGAGGAAAACACATCACTCACTGTAATACACTTCATTTGTTTATATAGTCCTACAAAGTAAATAAAAAAAAAAAAAAAAAGGGGAGGGGGGTGAACCTGTTTATGGTTAAATTTTTATGTATTTTTTGAAGATTAAAACACCTATCCAAATATTAAATTGTAAATATTCTAAATTATAATCAAATGAATTAATCTGTCAGATTGAAAAAAAAAAAAGTTTTCTGATGTTATGTTTAGACCATTTCTATAACCCGAAGGATTATATTGCACTAATGAGCAACTAAGTTTTAAAGTAAGTTCACATATACATAATTCCATTATTCAGGTGATATAAAGAAGAAAAAAAGTCTGTTTGCACAAGGATTTCTTTTGTTTTTACTGTAATATTTGCTCACACTAGTGGACATCCTGGAAAGGAATCATTAAAGATTCTTCCACTGGAGTCTATGAAGGTATCTGTACTATTTCAGAATGTCATCCCTCACTGCTGCACCACATATATCAGTAGTCAGAACGTAGTTTTTTATATGTAGAGTTGTACCTTTTGGAAACCCGTAACTAAATTCTTCGAATAACTTTCTCACCTTTTAGGTCCACAACGTTCTCATAATAATCACCTGCAGTTGCTGGTTTATACGTTGGCTGAACTTATCGCTTCAACTTTTACAAGCTGAAGTTTTCCTGTGTTCCTTTCAAACATTCCTCTGCTGAAACTTTCTATAATCAAAGACTCCGATAACAACTAAACAACAAACATAAGATTACTGTTCCTAAGTAAAACATGATTTTTTAAAAATGAGTTTTCTTTTATGAATTTCCTAAACTTTTTCAACATATAATGACTGTTGAAAAAGGGCCTCCAATTCTAGGTAGGCGGCCCTGAAAAACTCAAAAGCAGGTCGTTTATTCAAGCAGTACCAGAAGCTGAGGTTGGGACACCAATTATGATGATGAGAAAGCATATGTATTTTAGAAATGTTGTATAATAAATTGAAGCAACATGCTAGCCAATATGCCAGCTGTTGATCCCAATTCTGCTATCTTTGTACCAATATTTAACTTTGTAGAAATGCCTGTATACTCAAGAGTTGAGTTTATTTACATTCTGACTTTTCTTTAAAAGTCAGAATGTGTAAAGTTTGGACACCACTGTTTCATGCCTCAAAAGTTACCTTTAGCATGCGCATACATAGGTCGTAATTTATCTAAATTGCTAACTACTATACGAGGCGCAATACTTAAATCACTTTTGGCATTATACAAAAATAACTACAATGAAAGGAAATGTTTCACCAGCACTTTGAAGATGCGGTGACATCTGTGTGAGAGTTTGCAGTGGAATGTGAGACGGCTTGCCTGTAGTGAGAAGGTGAGCTCCAGGTCGGTCTCCATCAGTCCGCTGGGAGGGAGGACATACTCGTTTGATCTCAGAAGACGCTTCGAGCCCTGTGAGAAGCAAAGAAAAGTAAATGTTAAAATTTAATGAATAATTACTAAAGAAAAACTTTAGGTTCATCAATGCATTTTTATCAATAGAGCAAATGATGTGAAATCTGGGGAGAAATGGTCAAAAATAAATCAGACTTAAATACATCAATGTGAAATTTGCCAACGGATATTGCTGAAAAGTAAGTAAGCCTAAACAGAATTAATTAATACAAATAAAATAAAAGGTTTTTTTTGTTTGTTTTTTTTTTTTTAAATAAAGCTTATCCTCTCAGACAACAGTGAGCAAGTCTGGAAGTCTTTTTTTTTTTCTTTAGAACAGGCCTGCTCCACATTCACACCTCCATGCAGTCGCACCAAGTCGTACCCTTGAACAAACAGTCCTCAACTTCATCACCTCTCCCTAGAGAGCAGTTTTTTTTTTTTTTTTTGCAGAATAACAGAAATATTTTGTTTTGAGAGCATCAGCCAAATCTTTACCCTGGTATGATGCTGTGATGTTATCTATTGCAGCCAGTATTCACTGTTGGAGAAGCACAGTCACTGATTCAAGCTGCTACTTGAAACCACATTAAGCTTTCTTATCTAATGCTTGCCATTCTGCTTAAGACAAACTCATCACCTGAGCTAATTCTGGGAGATGGCCGCCCGAGGATTTAAATACAACCGGCCGTGGCAGTCTCTTCCTAGCGGAAGCCAAACAGCGCTCAGCATGTCCCCGGACGACCTCTGTCAGGCTTTAACATGCTTCTCTTGCATGCCATGGATTTAATTCATGGAGTTACTTTTGAATTGCAGATTTCAGATTAACTTCACAATCAATTTCCTTGTTCTGCTGATTGTAATCCTAAAAACAGGAAGGCATGAAGCTACCAACAACTCATCAGGTTAGGGTAACAAGTCTAGGCCAAGCTTGTTGTAAGCAGACTTTTGTTGTGCAACAGTTCTGGCATCGGCAATAAATAAAAAGTTCACAAATCTTCCAAGCGTAGCTCACGTATCTAGTACACATTCCAATTAACTTAAGACTTCCTCAAGAATAAATTCCTGAATAATGATGTAATGCTGAAGTAGGTAAGGAATTAGGCACAGAGTTACCAGAGTTTCTAAATCATAGCCGGTACTGTTGATCAACTCTTTCCGACCTCACTAGGAATACATGTGTAAGATAATTGATGGGATAGTTTTCTACTGCAGTATGAAAATGCTAAGGTACAATATTAAAATGTTGTTTCATTGCTAAAACAGTGAAGATTGGCCAGAAGCAACTTTTTAAATACATTTTTGTGGAGATGGAAGCATTGTGAGTCCTTTACACAACAAAAAAAAACCTTTACATCAATTTTAGCATCAGCAGCTGTTTTGTTTCCTTGGACAGCAGCTTTAGCTTCCAACATGCAGCCTTAGCTTCTGAAAGCTCACAATAAGTTGTGATCTTTCTGAAATAAAACATACTCGCTCAATATGCTTCAGAGTACCACAAAGAGAGTAATAGGCCTTTGACAGTAGCTGTGGTTCTTGTGTTGGTATAACAAGAAAAACTAGGATAAATCTGAGTCTGACCTTGTCAACATCAGCTCCACAAAGAGGCCTTGTAGGCAGTCCTTTTGCATGCCCATTGACCAGTACAATGAATCAAGGCAAAAAAACCTAGGCAAACTGAAACGGCACAACCTTGGCAAGGAAAGCTTGCACTCAATGTCCTCAGGCCCCCTTTTACCCTCAGCTACAGCTCCTACAACAATCTCTCAGGGGCCACATGAGGATGGGGGGGGTGCCGGGCTTAGTTAGCAAAGCCTCCAAGCAACTACCAGCTCATGGAAAAATGAGTTCAATGTCACATTTCCTCCTAAGGTTATCTTTTTAAACACATTAAAAACTCTGAACTGAATCTCTTGTTTGTAGCAATGACAGGAAGTGTGTTCAGGTCACTCAAAGTGCTCGGTGGGGAATTATATTACAGAGGTTTTACAGGAGTTTGGAGGCTTCTGCTTCCACCCAACACACACTGGTGAAGACGCACACAAATATAATTGGATCATATCTCAGCATGCAGCACACCAAAGCTTTTCTGACAGCAACTTGCAATGAAATGAGAACTGTGCACCATTTGTGTCAGAATTCATTGTAAAATTTGCTGAATACAAATGCATCGGACTGCTTTTAACATGTTTAACATACCTGAAGTGATAAGAACCAAATCTGATACAACAACTATGCCCAGAAAAAACAAGAATACATCCCCAATACAACTGCGGAGGCCTGGAGACTATATATATATGGAAACCTATTACAAGGGCTGAGTGTGAGCTTGCATGTCACTCAACTTGATGAGTCCCACGCAGATAAGAGAGATAACCATCAACTGTGTTCAACAGACAAAGCAATGTCGTAAAGCAAGAATTTTTGTTATTCACTGTAAAAACAAAGCCGTGCGATCCCAGGCATATTCCCAACTTGTTCCTTCAGCTCCCCATCGTCTGTTTTTGCCTCCTCACCAAACCTGCTGGAAAATGCATTTAATGCTCCAATTCCAAAACTGCAGCAGGCAGAGCTTTACTCAGCTGTCCTCGGGGCAGCTCAGCAGAAATGGAGAGATTTCACGCTCCAGAGACAGCGTAGCTCATGGATACGGCCACACTTGGTTGGCCGCCTTTACCTTCAGGACAGCGACAGCGGGAGGATGCCATGGTTTCTCTTTGAATATAATTATGCAGCTCTGCAGAGTAACTATTTAGTTTTCATAATGAAGAGGTCAAAGCTCATTAATTAAATACAAGATAAAAAGAATTTTGTTGGCCTTTAAACCAAACTACAGTGAACCCTCGCTATGACGCGGTTCACCTTTCACGGTCTCGCTGCTTCTTGGATTTTTTGTGCAGTTTTTTTTTTTTTTCACAGTGCATTGTGTTCTGCGTCCTGATTGACCGTATGGTTGGCTAAACAGTCTCCGCGCTTCTTCTCTAGCTATGTGCCAATAATGTTACGGTATTTAAATATAAGTTATACAGATTGGCCGTTCAGGAGATAAAAACTGAAACTTTGAATGCCTGCGGGAAAAAGCTGCCCAGAGGCAGCGCAAAGCCCGACCCGAGGCTCGCTTGACCAGATCCATCGCTCTGCCGTGTATACAGCTGTGAATCTCGCAAAACAGCTTGGAGGAGAAGAAGTTACTTGTAAGTTATTGTATTATTTTAAGTGTACCAAGATACTTAAACTAGAAAGTAGACAGAAATACTTTTTTATGTTTTTGAAGTGTAGCTGGACAAATACCAGTGCTTCAGCTCAAATACTTACATTTCCACTTTTGCCTATTTATAACAGACAGCTTAATGCAATACTGAAATATGTGATTCTGACAGTTAAAATTTGGGGAGAACCAGGAAGTTCAAGGTGTTCTTTATACCACATCAACAAGGAAGATTTTGTGTCTTATCTGCAAACTACTGACTGGCAATTAAAGAAAGCAGATATCATGTAAGTCACTCTTCACATCGACTGAAGGTGTAACAAAAATATCAATGCAAAACCTGCATCTAACTGATTACCTGGTTTAAGAGACAAAATCACTTGGCTTTTACTCAGACAGATAAAAGGTGACCTATTATGCTTCCTAGAACAGGTTAGGATACACAAAACACCGTGATTACATTTTTTGCTGTTTGCTGCAGCGAGGTGTACTTGGCTATGGCTGGCAAGCTAAAGAATAGTCTTTATGGCTTCCAGCATTGTACGCATGCGCAGAATTTCCGTATGTAAACAATAACTTAAACGTGTCTATACAAATAAAACACATTAAAGATAATTTATTTAAAATATATATCTACTTATTTGTAATATGTTTACACCAAAGAAAGGATTAAGGCAGTAAATCCCGTATAATGGTGTAAATGTGAATGTATTAAGAAATCGGCACGTGTGGCCCTTACCTGAAAAGCCAGAAAATGTTCGCTACAACTTCATTCATATGGATCTTCAGGACAAACTCTCCGTATGTTACCGATCAATGTATCACGTCGCTTGTGGTCAGGAGTAAAAACTTTGAAAAACCGCACAACTGACAAAAAAGCAGCTCGCGTTTGTTCGCCGGAAAAAAGCAAAGTGTCGCTCACCGGAAATACGTCACCGTGATTTTGTCGAGAAATAATTTTCTAGTTATAATATTTGAACTAAATTATGGAAATTATTAGAATATTGACTAGAAAAAACATCATCCTCTAAAAAGTAGTATTTTAATTAAAATAAATAAATATGTTACACTTTGTTGATGAATATTTTAAGAAAATTCCGGAAGTATTCTTCAGCGCATGCGCATTGGAGCTAATGACGTGGTTTCCGGCTTCCGGACACGTGGCACGCTGGAAGAACGCCGGTAGCATCTGGCGTCAGCAACGGACGCTGATTACTGTTTTCAGGAGAAGAGACGCGGCTAAAACATTAAACACACGTTAAAGAAGAATGAGAAGAGAACGAGCCATCCATCTGAGATCTAAATCCGAGAGACGGAGCTTCACCGAGCTTGACCGAACGCCGCCGATGCTGATTGAACTAAGCTAGCCATGCTAAGGTAACTAGCTGCCATT